>PVLC010003393.1:41440-98187 GCA_004027655.1 Graphiurus murinus
TTTTTTTTTTTTTTTTTTTTTTTTTTTTTTTTTTTTTTTTTTTTTTTTTTTTTTTTTTTTGTGGTACTGGGGATTGAACCCAGGAGCATTCTATCTCTGAGCTATACCCCCAGCCCTATTTTTTATTCTTTATTTTGAAACAGGGTCTCACTAAGTTGCGGAGTGCCTCACTAGGTAGCTGAGTCTGGCCGCGAACCTGGATCCTCCAGTCTCAGCCTCCCAAATGCTGGGATTACAAGCGTGTGCCACCACTCCCGGCTCTGTATTGTATATTTCAAAATTGCTAAAATAGTAGATTTGAAACCTTCTTTCCACAGATATAAATTAATTACTTTGATTTGATCTTTCTTCCATGTACACATACATCAAAACACCACATTGTACTCTAAAATATATATAATTTTCTGTAGATTAATTTTTTATAATAAAAACATTTAAAAATTAAATTGAATTAAAAAAAGATAATATGCCAAAATGCAAACAGTGGTTCTGTAGGAGCCCCGTGGGAATTAAGTGACAGCAAGAATACTACCCATAAGGGAAAAGAACATAAAATCTTCTAGTACTTTCTCTGGTACAAAACTGTTTCTATGGGACAGTTTAGTAATGCATTTACTTAGTGTTGATATCCTAATGCTTTACGCTCAAGAAGAATCTCAGCAACAATTATGATGGACTGACTTTTCTTGGTAAATCATCTATTCTCTTTTTGGTCAACAAGAGTCACTCAGGTTAGCAATCACAATGGAGACTTGTTCTGGTCCAGGCTGACAGAAGATGACTTATGCACGGGCATTCTGACTCAGGTCTGCAGATGAGAATGGATGGAATAGAGGCCAAGCAAGTTTCTGGTGGCTTCAGCCAAGCTGAGTCTAGGTGAGGGGAGCCAGTCCCAGGACTAGGGATATGCTCTGGTGTTGGGCTTCTTCATGCTTCCTGATTGATTCAGGAGTCAACCCCAGCTTACCCTTCATTCACCGCCCCTCTGACTCACTCAGTGAATGAGGTTTAGTCCAAGATGGGCTATTATTATGGGAGTTATTTAACTTAAGATGAGGGAGGAAGGAGAGGAGGGAGGGAGAGAAAGCGGGAGGACAAGAATACAAAACAACCCTATTATCTGGTACATGAAAGGTTAGATAGGTTGTACAAATTAGATTTGGTTTTTCTCCTGTAAGTATTACTAATGGGGATTAGTAAATGAGAACTTAAGTACCAAATTTCTGTTAGCAGTAAAACTCAGAGGCAGATTTAGACATCTTAGTTTAGACCTTTGTGCCTGTAAAATAATAGGTAAATGACTGTTCCTTTTTTCAATTTGTAACATTAAGGTAATGTGTGCTCAAGTCTATACCAGAAATAATGATTTCTTTCAACTTAAGTTTTAATAGTACAGAAGAGTTTTCAAGAGTTCTTTAAATGCATATGGCATGGATATCTTTAAATAATTGTTTACTTTCATTTAATTCTGTTTTTTACCCTTTATTGTTGTGTGTGTGTGTGTGTATGTGTGTGCATTCGTACATGTGTATTATTGGGGCTCAAACCCAGGACCCTGTGTGTCCTAGGCAAACATTCTGCCACTAAGCTACCTTCCCATTCCCACTACTAATACTTTTAAAGACAAATTTAGCCTAAAGCTAAAACATCAATTAATTATACTTTTCTCAGATATGATTATGGATGATTTTTATCTGATTCAGTGAGAAAGATAAAAGCCTTTGTCAAAAGGTTACAAATGCTTATAGGGTCCAGTTAGATCACCTCTAAAGAAAAAACAATGAGGGTTGGTGGGCTGAGGTGATGGGGGCTGTAGTGATGGGGAGGGGAGTGGGGGTTGTGGTGATGCATTTTTTGAGCCAAACAAAACACAGAAGGGGCCAACAGTGTGTGAACTCTGATCTAGTCTACAAATGAAATTCATCAATTTTCATTTCTGGGACATTCAATTTATTGTTCAGCCTTTATGCTCTTAGGAGAAACCAGGATGTATAACATAAACCATGTTTATAATAGAGGAATTAGAAGACAAAATAGAAGAAAAAAACACCTTTCTTTCATTAAAGAAAAAAAAACCCTATCACATGAAAAGAACATATTTACATAATAATGTAACAAACAGAACCTCACATGTAAATATCTGGCTTGTGGTTTCTGACCACTTATAATGGCAACTTTATTGTACTTCTAGAAAGCAAACCACAGAAACACTTTCATGTCAGGGATGATCAGGCTTCAAGCATGGAGACACACTGCGTGTGCTCACAGGCTCGACCAGGGCTTTCCATCCTGAGTTATGCTCTGCAATTACAATTCCCTGGTCGTTGGAGAATTTTAGGGAAAGAAAGTATGTCAGTTATAATGTACTCCATGGAGCTAGGATTTGAAGCTTTGAGGATGTGACAGCTTGCAAAATGTCTTCTTCCAGAGAGAAGAGTCCCACCCTCCATGTTGGCAGGAAGAAAAGTGTCAAGAAATTCATGTTGATGAAGAAAAAATGGCTATTGTCATTTTGCTGAAGATGATGAAGACACAGTCATTGTTCGGAGGGAATTTACATAAATCCCGATGAGGAAATTTACCTGGATTAAGAACAATAATCCTTTCTTTTCTACATTTTTCTTGGAGTGCATTGGTGATTAAATTTGAAAAGACTCCAAAGGAGTAAAAATACCACCACTGACAAGATTAATGCTGTATTACAAATTTAATAGCACATTACTTCATCAGCAGCAATTTCTCTAGAAATACTTTGTGGCATTCTCAAAAAAAAAAAAAAAAAGATGGGTGGAAAAGATGTTTCAAATAAAGTTTTAGGCTTCAGGAATGCTTTCTGCGGAGAGTGTATGAGAAGATGTAACATTAAAACATCAAAGTTTTTTTCCACAGTTTCTGTAGGCTGGTTTTGGGACAAACGTGCTGAAGAGATAATCCAGCAAGCCACTTAGAAAAGGGCTATTTTCTGCATATTTCAAGCATTAAAGTCGACATCCATGTGAATTGCCACTATCACAAACGTCCAGGTTTCAGAGCTGTGATGACTTGATCCAGGCTGGCACGAAGCTCACTGCTCCAAATGACAGAGAATTCGTGGCGTCTAGTTTTGTGTAACGCTACAGGTCACTTGCTCATTGGTCTGTTTGTGTTTCCTCTCATTTGTTTCTAATAAAACTCCTGGAGACCAAAGTTTCTGCTTGACATGACTTCTTTGGAATTCCGAAAGGGCTTTCTGGCTACACTATGACCATTGCCTGATGGATTGCAGACACATTTCAGTTTCGAGCTTCAGAACGGCACCCCAGAAATACATGAAGCAACATATATTCTGTATCCTGAATCTCAGTTTGAACAACAGCTAGCACATTAGGGAAAAGTAGAGATGGAGAAGACTTATCGCCTGTTGGCCTCACCCTCCCCTACTTTCCCAGTATAGTCAGCACTCCAACCTTTATCAGAATTAGCTCAGTACTGGAGCGACTAATTATTTCTCATAGGAAATTATACTAGGGCCAAGGAGACCTTGCTCTTAATTTTATCTTTCCATGTAAAATTCCTAGGGTTTAATTTAATACAATTCATCCTAAACTCAATCTACTTATAACTCATTTCTATTCAGCTTGGCCATGATTAAGTCAGGGAATGAGTTTATGCATCTACAGGGCACCTGGAAGAGTGTACGCTCCTTCAATATTAGTTTCTTACCTTTAAGTATTTCATCTCAAGTATTGCCAGAGTTTAACTTGGAAAAACGTGATATGTCCTCTGAACTCTTTCCTGATTACTAACGTCAGAGGCCCAGAACTAAAACCTTTTACTGATACTTCCTGGCTCCCTCCCTTCCTCCCTGCTCCTGCGTTGCCACCCCTGCACAAGTTAATTTTATCCTGAGTGACGTCTACCACGGATCTCCTTAATTCCATGTGGCTTCAATTCTTTGAATTGTTGATAACTTCATTATTTTCAATAGTCTTTAAATGTTTAGGCATAACATAGATTGCAGTCAAGGGGATAAACAGAAAACAGACATTAAATGGGAAGCCACATTTTGTGGATGCTCACATAATCCAAATCAATGCCCCAAGGCACAGGTTTAGGAACCTCTCAGTATTCACAAGAGCAAATATTAACGACTACCTTGCAATGAACTGTTTAACCATTGTGTTTCTCAGGAATTGAATTTTTTTTTTTTGTACTGGGGTACTGGGGATTGAACAAAGGGGTATTCTACTTCCTAGCTACATCCCTAGTCCTTTTAAAAAATTTTATTCGGAAACAGAGTCTCACTAAGTTGCTGAGGCTGGCCTTGAACCTACCATCCTCCTGTCTCAGCCTCCCAAGTACCTGGATGTGCACTACCATGCTGGGCTAGGAAATGAAATTCCTCTTTGCTCCAAGTGTTTTGCTCTTCTAACACCCTAGAACAGAATATCATATCCCTGTGTTTTCAAAATTCCAATCCCAATTTAAACCAACTCGGTAGATGCTAATGTCTGATTTCTCTGTGCCATACCCTGTATGACCACCAGTCTCCTGGGTCATAGCTGAATGGGGAGGAGGGACACTTACCAGGTCATTGTGCACATGACCAGCATCTCTGAAGGGGAGTGTGGGTCAGGGCCACTGTGTGTGGGCTGTGCAGGTCATGTGGTGCCCAAAGACTCCACCACCTACTGCTTAGACCTTGCCAATTTAATATTTCTCTGGACAATTTTCTGACAGATGGCATCAGAGTGACCTGCTCTAATAAAATAAGTGCATTACAATAATTTGCAGATGGGCAGAAATAGTTATCATGAGAAAACTGTCTCTTTCTAACTAAAATAAAAAAAATGCACCTTTTAAATGAGAGGAGGGCCTGTGTAGCGTGGAAAGAGTGTGGAGAATTGGGCTGTTTAACTTGGTCTAAAAGCCAGGAAAGGCCTCCTGAGGAAGAGGGGTTCCTGCCACGAGAAAGATTAGCAGTTTAAAATTTTGTTACAAATACCATAGAATTTCATTCCTTTAGTAGATTTCTGGTATAACAGATACTTTCCCAGAAAATACATTCTTAAATTGCAGTTGCATCGTAGTTAATTAGCAGGTGAGCAAAGTGCTAAGAGCCCAGAGCTCTAAGGAGAGAAGTTGCTCACATCAAGATCTCCATTTGTGGCTTCAGACAAACTCCTATACCTGCTTCTTAAAATGTGTTTTGTCTTTGCTCATTATGTGGAAATTCTGAATTTTCTAACCCATTTCAAGAAGGAAAATGTGGAGGAGTTGAAGGGCATTGCTGCTAATGGCTGAACAAATGAGCCGAGAGGGTCCTACCTTTCTGCTTTCTACAAATTAACAATGATGTGGATAAGAACAATTGAAGGCATTTCCTGAATTGGTTCATCCATTTAAGAGAATTCAACCATTAACCATCTTTGGGGCATGGGAGTAAACTCCATTATAAAAGAAAGTATACTGTATTTGCATGTGATAATAATAAATTAATTATAAACCTCAGTGAAAATAATGTCATCATTATGTCAAATGCTCTTCTTTGGTGATTGAGTTTACTGCAGTCTTCCAAAAAACCTCTAAAGCAGGAATTATTTTTATTCTCATTTTACAGCTTTGTGATGTGAGCACAAATTAGTTTAAACAACTCGCATGAGGTCACAGAGCTTGCCAGGGGCAAGACTGAGGTCGGAGCCCTGGCACTGTGTGTCCCTAGTCCTTGCACTCTTGATCACTCAGCTACTACCTGGCTTATTGAGGCCATTGTCAGCCGAGGCTCTAGAGAAATGGAAATCTTTGAGCTTTCTTAATTAATGGAAATGCAAACACAAATCAGTTTCTAGAATTAACCACACTGCCAACAAAACTAGCATTTAATCAGAATAAACTTTGAGACCTATTATTCATTGAGAAAGACCTTTATCACCACCACCACCACCAACAACAGAGTAGTGACATGAAGACACCAAGACTCCAAACACTTGCAAACAGCTGGGCTTGGGCTGGGCCCTTGGACCACCTACAAGCCAAGGTCGCTCTCATTGTACAGCCTCCAGTGCTCTGCATTGACGGGTTCTTTAGGCTGAGTCTCAGGCATGATGTAACTGTTTGTTTGTGAGCATTGTCTAAAGGTTATCTGCAGAAACAGTTGTCCCTTGAGATGCCCCGTTATAAAAGCATCTGTGCTCAATAGGTTTTGGAGACCTGGTTTACTGCATCTGCCTCTGGAAGATTCCCAGTGGCACGGGCCTATCCCAAGGTCCCAAGAAGCCTTCACACTAATGAAACCTGTACAACTCTCTAAATCCCAAACTGCAGAAACCTGTCTGATTATGGAATTCTTTGTTTCTTAGAACATCTGTGAATTGGCATGTAAAACTAATGTCTGAGAATTTGCTACCTGTGGTGTAAGTGTCAATGAGGAACAGAAGACAGGAAAGGACGATGGCTCCAGGCAGGAACATGTGAGGGGAAAGCGAACAGAAACCCCCGTATGCTTACCACAGTACTCCTCGCTACCTGCCCTTCCATTAAGAAATAAGAAGGAGCTTGATTATGTAAGACAGAACAGCAGGTCTGACATATTAGCAATCATCTGTGTAACAAGACTAGTGCCCATGCTTACTCCCACAATCCCTTGCTACTTCTAGAAAAGAAAAAAAAAAAAAAAAAAAAAAAAAAGGAACACAGTATGTTGGTGTGAACCAGACCATCAAAGGCAAGGGTGGAAGGTAGAAGAAAGCACCCTCCACTTGGATTTAAGGTCTAAAGGTTTTTAAAGTATTCTGAATTTAAATATTCTGAATTTTAAGTATTCTAAATTTTTGGTTAATGTGAAAAGCTTTAAAACATAGGATAAATTCAGAAAAGAATATACAATTCCCCATGTAAAATTGCAACACATACTCTATTTTTTTAATTCAAAGGAAGATTTGATTTCTTTCTTAAAACCCCTAAGAAATAATGGGGTGGGGGCGATTCCAGTAGAAAAGTGTGGACACTACTCTTTCTGCCTATCTGCAGACACAGCCATTTGTTTTGAGGGTATTTTCCCTTTCACTTCAAGTTGTCTAGAGTGTTTGGAATCTTTATAAAGGGTACCAGTGTAGTGGGGAGGTGTTCTAGGGCAAATCCTCCATCATAGTTCCTTCTCATCCACAGCACCTCATAACAACCTCAATCTCAGCTCTGGAGTGCTGTGGAAATGTTACTTATATTATTGTGTTCAAGACTGTAAAGGGGGAAATGATTTGTGTTTGAGGCTATAAGTTAATTTCTTTGAATCATTTAAAATGGTGAGAGAGGGAGTAGCCCACCATAATTGGGGCTGAGAACACACAAAGAAAAATAGTCTGCAGCCTTAAGAAAGATAGTGGGTTCTGAGTTCAAAGGTGGGTGAATCAGCCCTCCAGGGGACTCAGGAGAACAGGACACTCTTTCTGAATGGAAGGCTGGAAAACCCAAGATTCTGGCTATTAATGAGCAAAGTCCTGGCAGGAGGGGAAGATTCACAGACAGCATCACTGAGGTCTGTGAGGGATTACTGCTGACCCTCAGCTCGGGCAACTTCCAAATTCTCATCTCAACTCTCTCCACCAAAAAGGAAAAAAGCAAAAGTTTCCTAAAACAAGGAGATATGAAATAAATGGAGAGTTTGAATACAAAGTGGTACACTGAACCATCCACTAGGTATTTGTCTGATATGCCTGGATTCTTTTTCTTTCAGCTGTTTTGTGGGAACTGAGCACAAAACAGTAAGAAACAAACTAAAGCTCAGCACTAAATACAGTCCATCTGAAGAATAATACAACATTTTCAGAATACCTGGAAAGATTCCAAGTTGACAATTTAACAAGATATTTTATCTGTTACTTCTTAGATTTTGAGAAGGAAAAAAGAAAGAAAGAAAGAAAGAAAGAAAGAAAGAAAGAAAGAAAGAAAGAAAGAAAGAAAGAAAGGAATGCCCATGAAATGTGTTATATGCAGTAAATAGAAGATATACTTAATTTGCTCATTTTATTGGGATGTTAAAAATAGCAAATGACTACATAAATTCTTGCTTCTTTAAGGGAATTTCGGTATGGGGATTTTTAACAATTTCTAGAAATGAAATAAGTGTTCTTTGTAAATATTCTACTATCACACATCATGAAAGTATTTTAAGGCATTTTTAAAGATTAAGAAGTAGAAGCTTCTTTCAAAATAAAATGAAATTCTCTTTGAATATGCATTAGTTCAGTTTAAGCTATGCATTCTTTAAGAATATAATATTTTAGGGGAAATATTAAAATTGGAATATATGAGACATGATGTGCTTGATCTAATTGTTTGCAATGACTATCAACTTGTTTCTATTTCAATGAAGATTCTAAATTCACAGAATTTTAGAAACATGCTGTTTCCATAGCAGCAGATAAAAAGAAAAACCAAAAAGATTTTATTGATTTTAACAGGGCTTAGAAAATTTGTTCTCCCTCTTAGCAGTGATTTTTGCTCTTTTGTTTTATGTGTTTAGCAAAATCTCATTTGACTGTTTTCTAAATGTATTTAAGCAAATAATATAAATCTTGAAAGTAGGTCATTGTAATACTACTGTAAAATTGCATATTCTTATGGCAATGTAGAATAACCAATATTTAATTTTTGTGTCCAAGAGATGCTAAACTATGAATTCAAGATCAGACATCAAAGATTCTACCTGTAATGTCAGCTTAACATGTGAATAAAATATGACTACATTACAAATGCTTTTTAGATGATCCATTGATACATAAAAACACAGTATAAGCTGGGTGTGCTGATGTACACTGTAATCCCTGTTCTTGGGAGATTGAGACAGGAGGATTGAAAGTTTGAGGCCAGCTTCAGCAACTTAGCAAGATCATGTTTAAAAATAAAAACTAAAACAACAGGGGCTGGGGGTGTAGTTCAGAGTTAGAATGCTCCTGGGTTCAATCCACAGTAAAAGACATACACAGTGTAACTTTTTTTTTTTGTGGTACTGGGGATGGAACTCAGGGACATTCTACCTCCAAGCTATTTTATTATTTTATTTTGAAACAGGGTCTCACTAAGTTGCGGATGGCCTCATTAAGGTGCTGAGGCTGGCCATGAACCTGCAATCCTCCTATCTCAGCCTCTCAAAAACTGGGATAACAAGTGTGCGCCACCATGCACAGCTTAAAATTTCCAATTACTATTAACTTATTAAGATATAAGCAGTGAGAATTGGGCTTTAAAATGTAAATGATGTAGCTACAAAATGCAGGTTTATTCATGGTTAATATATCAGTATGATGGGGAATAACTGAAATTGGAAGCGTGATCTATGTAAACATGCTAAGAAAACAGAGAACAGACTTTCTTCTTTTGTGATGTATACTTTTTGCCAATTATCCTCATCTCTTAACATGTCTACTAGTCAAAACACAGGAAAATGACCCACCTGTAACAGACATGCAGCCTAGTGGTGCGATGAGCGTAATGGGGGCAAATCCATAGGCGGCAAAATTCCCAGTTTCTCCCACGGCCATCAAAAGGACTCCACCCCACCAAAGCACACTCTTGAAGTATGGCCTTGGGTGCTCTTGCTGTGCCAATTGAAGATGAGAATATTTCTGAAAATAAATCAGAATGTAAATAAGACAATCCTACCCAACTAAAATGTGCTTTGAAAGTTTGGTTCCTATAAATTTACATCATGGCCTTTAAATTTATTTGCAGATTATTATAGAGTAATTATTATAATTTCCTATTTGTCTCAAACATATTAGCCACTGAAGCAACTCATATTCATATAGTATCTTATGTTTTGAAGGACCTTGTTTTAGTCAATATTCTTAGTGCTGTATATATATATATATACACATATACATATATATAATATATGTATATATACAACAGATATATGTACACATATATCTGCTGTATATATGTATACATATATACAAAATATATACATATATTGTGTATATACATACATACACACACACACACACACACACACACACATATATATGTGCCTGTGTGTATATATATATGTTTGCCTAGCATGTGCAAGGCCCTGGGTTTGATCCCCTAGAGAGACTAAACTAACAAATTAACTATATATGTATGTATGTATGTATGTATGTATGTATGTATATATTCCTGAAATACTGGTCATTAAATAAAGACATTTTCCCTAATGATTTTATGAGAACTAAGCATACTTATTTATAAGAATTGTGTACAATTCCAAATTACTTAAATTTTTTGAAAAGAAAATGATAAAAGTACTAGATGAAAATGTGGAATATCTTTAAAAATATTGGTGTAAGAAACAGTTTTCTAAGTGTGATACAAAACTTAGAAACCAGAAAAGCAAATATTTTACTGCATTAAAAAACTCATCTATAAAAAAAATACTATGTACAAAATTAAAGCACAACCAATAGATCAGAGGGGAGAAAACATTTGTAATATATATAATGACAAAGGCTTAATGCTACTATAATCAGAGAATTCCTACAAATAAATTAAAAACAAAACAAAACCAGGGCATCCGTGAGATCTTATACAAAGGATATGAAATGGTAACTTACATAAGTAAAATTACAAGTGAGAAAAGATTCTTAATCTCATTAATAATCAAAGAAATACAGATTTGAAACAATGAAATGTCATTTTCATCTATCAGATGCCTTTCCCTGCCCTCACCAAATAACTGATATAAAGCATTGAGAATATGGGGAATGGTCACAGTCAAACTGCTGTATAACATGTACAACCGATGTAGAAATCTATTTGGCTGGTCCTTGCAATCTATACGGCGTGTGTGTGTGCGTGTGCGTGTGCGTGTGTGTGTGTGTGTGTGTGTGTGTATTGCTGGAGATTGAGCTCAAGGATGATCTATCACCAAGATACACTCCCAGTCCTTTTTATTTTTTGTTTTGAAACAGGGTCTCACTAGGTTGCTGAGTCTTTCTGTGAGGCTGGTCTTGAATCTTCGTGTCATCCTCCTGTTTTAGTTTCCCAAGTACTGGGATTATAGGTGTGCACTACCATATCTGGCTTCCTTGGCAATATTTAAAATGACACTATCCTTTGACCACTAGAATACTCATATATGTACAAACATATGTATATATATATATATGTGTGTGTGTATTATACATATTTTAAAATAAACATACAGAAATTTATTCAATTTATTATTTGTTTTTTTTAATTGTAATAATTCGTGCTTTGTATGTATACATCTTTGTTAGGTACAAATTAATAAAGACAAATGTGCACACATTTCTCATCTGACCCCTTCCCCAATTCCCACCCCGCTCCCTCGCCCTCCCTCCCTCTCAAGTTCAGTTCAGTGAGTGACCTTGATATAATTGTGTAAGTACATCATGTGCCTTCGGATGCCCCCCCCATCCATCCTCTTTGGTTAAATCAACTTCTTTGCTTATCAAGGGTTCTCCTTTTTCATCTGGAGACCCTCTTATGCCCCATCTTCCCCCTAGTATCCGCATATTAGGGAGAACATATGCTTCTTTACTCTTTGTGACTGGCTAATCTCACTTAACATAATGTTTTCCAGTTGCATCCATTTCCCTGCAAAGAACATGATTTTGTTCTTCTTTATGGCTGAGTAAAATTCCATTGTGTACATATCCCATAGTTTTGTAATCCATTCACCTGTCGATGGACATCTTGGCTGCTTCCATAGTTTGGCTATTGTGAATTGTGCAGCTATAAACATAGATACACATGCATCGGTCTGATAGTTTGGTTTCCATAAACCAACTCATAAGTCCTAAAGGACAATTAGGACTTATGGGATGGTTTTGCTATTAAAAGGATGGTTATATACTTGGAACATCTACCCCAATAAATACATGCTGCATATGCACAGAAATTAATTTGGGGAAAATGCATAGTCAATGGTGGCTACTTCTGAGCAATGAGAGGAATGTCACTTTTTTCTTTCATATCCTTTGAATTCTTTTTTATAAGTGCTGTAGTTTGAGTCTGAAATGTCCCCCAAAGGCCTAGGCTTTAAAGGTGTGGTTGCCAGCTTTGGGTGCTTTGGGAGGTGATGGAACCTTTAAGAGAGGGCCTATTTGTTAGGCCACTGTAAGGAAGTTAGGTCACTGCTGCATGCCCTGAAGGTGATACTGGGACCTTGGTGTGCCTGTCTGTCTGTCTGTCTGTCTGTCTCTCTCTCTCTCTCTCTCACACACACACACACATACACACACACACGTGCGCCCGGTCCCCCTCTTTCCTGGCTACCATGAAGTGAGCACACCTCCTCTACTCTGCACTCCCAACATAATTATACTCTGCCTCGACAGGCCCAACACAGGGCCAAACAAGAACTGAAACTGTGAGCCAAACTAAACCTTTTTCTTTATTAGTTGATTTTCTCATAGATTGTGTCAAAGTGATTGAAATCTAACACAATAAGGAAAATGATTTATTTTTTAGTTTTTCCAGTAATAAATATATTTCTTAGTAATGGTTAAAATTATATTAGGTCAAACTATGTACATGCATCTGCCTGATACTCTATACCCCAATATGATGTAAAATTTACAATGTACCAAATAAAAAATTATATTAGGTCATATTCTAGCAAGGGTTTATATAAAATTATATTAACATTCTGGGAGATATTTCAGTGTTTGGGTTTATATGATTCAATAGTTTCAGATACTGCATTGGTTTCATTCAATTTCAAACTGATTCATTAAATGATTCAAATTTTTTATTTAATTCATGATTTGGTTTTAAAATTAATATTTCAGTTTTGAATTTAACAAATAAGCAATTCTTCCAGGTTTCTAATTCATGTTTCAGTTAAAGATCCTATTTTATATTCTTCATTCTTTCTTTACGAACTTTATTCCATACAGATATATTTAACAGTATCTTAAAGAAACAAACAAACCCTATACCCATACAAACTCTTTCAAAAATATATTTGTACTCCAGCTGGGAGTAAAGGCTATAAAAGAAATCAAGATGTCTAAAATCAAATCAGGTGATTCATCCATTAAGGCACCCTGTCTAGAGTCCATGGTACTTTTAAGGGCCAACACAAACATTTAATTTCTTTTAAAAGGAAAAAAAAAATGAATGTAATCCAGTTGGGTTATATTTGTCTTTATTTCAATGAAGAAAAACATTTTTTTTCTATTTTTTTATGAGGAAAGAGTCACAAAGGTCAGAGTGCCCAAGTCCCAGTGTGTCCTCAGATCAAACAACAGAGTTAGAAAAATAAGATTTTCCATACCTGAATATTTAGGGAAATGCTGATTACCAAGTTTCCTAAAATGGCCAGCAAAACTCCGAAAAGGTGGATCTGTAAGAGAAAACATTTTCTTTAAGTAGTATTTTGATATTTGTAAAATATTTACTGAAAGAACAAAAGACGAGTTTAAGTTGCCATATTTACTCACTCATTTGTTCATTTTTTCACTCATTCACTTATCCATTTGCCAGGGTAGATTTGGAAGGTGGATATGGTTTAATTAGGATTCACTTTTCACTTTAATCAAATATTTTTTTTAGAAATAACTCAATCCTTTACTGAATTCTCTAGCTATTTGTCTGCCTCACTTACTAAAATAAGGAAAAGAGCCATCAAGCTGGAACTTTTCCTCATTAAGATGCTTCTTGTTTATCCTTTCTGTCACTTTCTTTTAATATATTTGGAAGGAAATATATGAAAGAAAAATCATTAGCCGTGGAGTTAAAGGAAAATCTGAGCTGGAGATCTGCTATTTTCTAATTGGGTGACCTTGAATAAGTTATTTCACTTTCCTGGACTCAGGAAGAAGAGGATGATGGATACGATGTTTCTGGAAACCCCCTTATCTCTACCATTCTAGGATCTCCACCAGGAAGACACTACATGTTCCCACTTGTCCCCCGGGCGCAAGAATCCACATGGTCTCTCTGCAGTTGATTGTATAAAATATAAAACTACTATTCCAGATCCCAGATTCCACTCCTGGCCACCGAATTGTTCATGGCACATTTGACTTGCTTCCCCTTCCTTGGGTGTCAAACACACACCACTCTCAGGACACTGGTTCATATCACTCCACTCTCCAGAGCAGGGTAGCTTCCTTCCGGAGCCCACTCCACTCAGACTTCACTCCCTGGCCTGCAGTGGGCCACCTCCTTGAGACCAACCACCTCAGTTCATCTTCACTTTCTTTGACTCTAAATGCTAACTCTCCCTTATTTCTTCTTTGATATTGTCATGAGCTGTACAGAGAAGACATTCTCTGAGGTAGGAGAACCAAGTCATGCTTTTATTGAGTCTCCTACATCATCTACTATATGAAATAAGGAGTTTAACTAAGAAGAGCTTAAAATTATATGATGACTTAAATAAGAACTACAGAGGTTAAAGAATAAATTCTTACACATTGCACATGTTTATCATCGAAGCTCATGAATTATTTGATAATTGTATCAAAAGATACATTTGCTGCTCCTATCTCAGTACAAAGGTAAAATATCCTCTGTAATTATAAATTAGCAATGATATAAGGAATCTATCCCTCCTTTTTTCTACAGTACATAACTTCTAGCTAGTTTCAAATTCCAAGGAGCTATTTGAATTTCAAATGAACATTACAACCACAAGAAAACCTTTTCAGAACGCAAAATGTCTTTGAAGTTTTAGAACCTTATTACATGAGCTGAAATGAAATTCAGCATTTAAAAAATGAAGCAGAAAAGTTGAAAACTCATCTTATAGTTGATATATAATATCCGTGGTCTTTAATCAGTTAAGAATTTTCTTTTCCTAATAAAGGCACTTGGCACCAATTCTGATCACAATTCCTCATGGGGGAACAATTGTATCATAATACAATGTGTTGTTTCCATGCTTTCTACTTACAATCTAATGCATTTGGCAATGATCATGAAAATAAAGATTCAAAAGAAATTTGGCACCAAATAGATAATTATGAAAATCTTCCATAATCATAAAAGTAAATTATTGAATAGAAATAACTGACTTCAAAATTCTTTAAGTCATTCTCTGGACAGTTTGAATGACATCCAGCTGAGTGTTTAAAAATTGGTGGCAGGATTTGGTAATGATTTTTTGGCTATGACACCAAAAGTATATGCAACAACAACAACAAAATAGATAAGCTGGACATCAGCAGGATGAAAAACTTTTGTGCATCAAAGGACACTGTCAACAGAGTGAAAAGGCAGGTGATGGGACGAGAGGAAGCATTCACAAATCACATATCTAAGGAGGAACTGACACCCAGAATACTGTATGTGCAAAACACCTTCAGCTTAAAAGCAACAACAAAGTAAACAACCGGATTTAAAAATGAGCAAAGGACTTGAATAGATATTTCTCCAAAGAGAACATACAAATAGCCAATAAGCACACGAAAAGATGTTCATCACTAGACATTCGGAAAATGCAAGTCAAAACCACAGTGATGTACCAAATAAGATGCAAACAAAGCAACATGGCTATAATAATAATAATAATAACAATAATAATTAAAAAGCAGAAAATAATAACAAGTCTTAGCGAGAATGTAGGTAAATTAGAACCCTCACACACTGCTAGTGGGAATGTAAAATGGCATAACGACTTTGGAACACAGCCTGTTTAGTAACTCCTCAAAATGTTAATCATGAAATTTTTATTTGACTCAGCAATTCCACTTCCAGGTAGCTATCTTAGAGAAACAAAAACATGCAAACACAAAAACTTGTACACACATGTCCATAGTAGATTTTTTATAATAGCCCAAAGTGGAAATGACCCAAGTGCCTGTCAATTGAAAAGTGAACACACAAAACAGTTGTACTATGAAAAACTATTTAGCATAAAAATAAATGAAGTTCTTCCCTCCACACCCCACCCTGCCCCCGTCCTCACTGCCCATATGTTAGTGAGATTGGTAGTGATACCTTCGTATATGGACAAAGCATTATTTAAACTGTTTCCTTCCTCAAGTCTCCTTTCCCCCTCACTTTTCTGCTGTGAATGTATGTTTGCATCACTTTGAATATCACTATCATGTATAATCACAACGTACCAATAAAAGTATGTGAAAAAGGAATGAAGTACTGATATATGCCATAAACGGATGAGTCTTAAAAAGTGTGTGCTAAAGCTGGGCGTGGTGGCGCATGGTTGTGATCCCAGTACTTGGGAGGCTGAGACAGGAGGATTTGAGTTTGCGGCCAGCCTCAGCTACTTAGTGAGGCTCTCCGCAACTTAGTGAGACCCTGTTTCAAAATAAAGAATTAAAAAATAGAGCCAGGCGTGGTGGCGCACGCTTGTAATCCCAGCATTCGGGAGGCTGAGACCGGAGGATCCAGGTTTGCGGCCAGCCTCAGCTACCTAGTGAGGCACTCCGTAACTTAGTGAGACTTGGTTTCAAAATAAAGAATAAAAAATAGGGCTTGGGGGTATAGCTCAGAGGTAGAATGCCCCTGGGTTCAATCCCCAGTACTGCAAAAAAAAAAGGGCTAGGGGTGCAGCTCGGAGGTAGAATGCCCCTGGGTTCAATCCCCAGCACCACAAAAAAAAAAAAAAAAAGAAAAGTTTGTGCTAAACAAAATGTGGTCTAGTCATACTGTGAAATATTATCTAGCCATAAAAAGAAATGAAGTACTGCTACATGCCATAAATGGATAAAACTTGAAAGGCTTGTACTATGTCAGAGAATCCAGTTACAAAAGATTCATATTATACAATTCCACTTATATGAAAAGGCTAGAACAGGTAAATCTGTAGAGACAGAAAGTACATTAATGGCTTGTTTAATGAGGGGTAGGATGGGAGACTCAGGGATGATAGCTAAAGGATGGGGGTTTCCAAGTAAGGTGATATGAGTTCTAAAGTTGATTGTGATGACAGTGAATGTTCTGAACATCAATGAATTGCCCATTTTAAATGAGTAAATTGTATGGTATGTTAATTATACTTAATAAAATTGTTATATAAAATAAATACAATTAATTATAATAAATATAATATTCCTGCACAAAGAAATAAAATGCTACGATGTAGCTATATTGATTAGTCATTTCTCCCTCTAAGAGAAAAGTAACTTTTTTCTACAGTTGATACATACACAATTCTTTCATTCCTAGATTTTTGTTTCACCTTTTTTGTTTACTCAATTTTTCTCTTTTATCTTCTTTATTTGGACTTTTAACTCATTAGTGTTTCCTGTTTCTTCTCATATAATAATATATGCAACACAGCTATACATTTCCCTTTAAATAAACATATCTTTTGTTTCAGACCCATGCCTAGTTGTTTTTTTTTTTTTTTTGCGGTACTAGGGATTGAACTCAGGGGCATTCTACCTTCGAGCTACACCCCCAGCCCTATTTTTTATTCTTTATTTTGAAACCGAGTCTCACTAAGTTGTGGAGTGCCTCACTAGGTAGCTGAGGCTGGGCTCGAACCTGGATCCTCCAGTCTCAGCCTCCCGAATGCTGGGATTACAAGCATGCGCCACCACGCCCGGCTCCATGCCTAGTTTTGACTGTACAATCATCACTTGGTTCTAAATGGTTTCTAATTATCTTGTGGTTTGTATCTGAGCCTTATGTTATTCAGAGGTATGTTTTTAAAAATTCTAAAGTAATGAGCTGTTGATTACCACTTTGTTACTAATTTCTAGTTTTATAGAGTTGTGGTCAGAAAACATGCTGCATGTAAATCAGCATTTGCTTTATGACCTAGTATATGGTGTGAATCCTTTCATAACCTAGTAGTGTGTGGTCAGGTTTAACAAGTGTTCAATGTATGCTGGAAAAGCAAAGTGTTTAATTGCTAGGTTAAGATTTTATACACATATATGTATACACACACATATATATACATATATTTATATTATGTTTTTATATAATATATGTTATATACATACACATATTTTATGTATATTATATATTTTATACACATGTACGCATATACACATAATCTTAAATATATCCTATACCTATCTATATTTTCTCTATATATTCTATTTCCGTTAATCTCTTGCTCAAATCTTCAATAACCTTACTAAATTTTGGACTGCTTTGTTTATTGCCAAGGGAGTTATATTAAAAATCTTTCACAAACATAGATTTATTCATTTTTTTCCTTTCACATGTATTGAGTTTTGCTTTACATGCTTTAAGGCTATAATGTTAGGTGTATACATGTTCAAGAATGTTTTCATCTTCCTGCTTAATTGCTCCTTTTATCATTACATATGGGTAATGGGTACTGGGTACTGGGGATTGAACTCAGGGGCATTCTACCTCCGAGCTACACCCCCAGCCCTATTTTTTATTTTGAAACCAGTCTCACTAAATTGCGGAGTGCCTCACTTGGTAGCTGAGGCTGGCCGCGAACCCGGATCCTCTGGTCTCAGCCTCCCGAACGCTTAATCTCAATATGTTTCTCTTTAAGGTCTATTTTATTTGATATTAATATAATCACTTTCTTTTTGCTATTTGCTCCTTCCCCATCACTTCACTTTCAACATTTCTGTGTCATTACATTTAAAAAATTTTAATTGACAGATCTGTTATATATTTCCTGGGTAAACTGATGTTATAAAGTCAATATATACATTGTAGAAACTAAATCTAGGCAAGTAGTACATGCATTTCCTACAAAGGTGTCACTTTTGTGGCACAAACACTCTACATCCACTCTCTTACAATATAGTTTACTATAGTCACCATGTTATGCAACAGATGTTTTGAACGTATTCCTTTATCTGACTGAAACTTTGTATGCTCTGATCAAGTTCCCCATCCCCTTCCCCCAGCTACTCCAGCCCCTGGTGACCACCATCATGTCATATTTTTGTTGGGTTTCCTTCCATAGAAAACAACTGGATTAAAAAATGGCAAGTTTAGTCCATTTACATTTTTTGTGACTATCACTATATTTTTCACTTCTTTCTTTCTTTTTTTTTTTTTTTTTGCGGTACTGGGGATTGAACTCAGGGGCATTCTACCTCCGAGCTACACCCCCAGCCCTATTTTTTATTTTTTATTTTGAAACCGAGTCTCACTAAATTGCGGAGTGCCTCACTTGGTAGCTGAGGCTGGCCGCGAACCCGGATCCTCTGGTCTCAGCCTCCCGAATGCTGGGATTACAAGCGTGCGCCACCACGCCCGGCTTTCACTTATTTCTACTATCTTTTTGTGTGTGTGCTTGCAGTTCTCTTGCTTTCCTTTTGCTTCCAAATTTCTCCTTCCCTACATCCTGTTAGAATTGATTGAGTTTTCTTTATTCTCTTTTCCTCTTACTCTTCTAACTAGGAAGTTCTATATCTCATTTCTATCCTTTTAGTAGTTACTATGAATTTTTTTAAAAAACTCTTTGTCTCAAAATAATTATGGATTCATAGCAGGTTGCAAAGAATTGTACAAGCAGGTCCCAAGCATCCTTCTCCTACACACCCCCATCATGTTAGCATCTCATGCAACTGGAGTAAAATATCAAAACCAACAAGTTGACCTTTCACCAGTTACGCGTGTGCCCATGCACACGTGTGTGTGTGTGTGTGTGTGTAACCACCACAATATTAATCTGTACCATCACAAGACTCCCTTCTGTTAGCCCTTCATACATACGCTGTCTACACTCTCCTCTCTCCTCTCTATCCCTAGCCCACAGCAACATCACTAATCTGTTCTCCATTATTATTATTATTATTATTATTATGTAATAATATATTACATTATTTCACAAATGTTACACAAGTGGGATCATGAAGTAGGTAGACTTTTGAAGTTGACTTTTCCCCCCGCTCAGCCTAATTTCCTTACGGTTCACCCAAAGTTGCTGTATCAGTAGTTCATACCTTCTAACTGCTGAGTACTATTCCATGGCATAGATGTATCACAGTGTGTTTAACCAGCCACTCGCTGAAGGTCATTTGGGTTGTTTCCAGTTTGGGGCTGTTCTGAACAACGCTGCTCTAAGCTTTCGCGTATGCATTCTGCATGAAAATAAGTCTTTGTGTCTCTGGGATAAATGCCCAAAAAATGTAATCGCTGGGTTGTGTGGTAAGTCCATTTTTAGTCTGAAAGGAGCTGCCAGACTCTTTTCCAGAGTAGCTATACAATTTTACATTCCTACCAGCAGTGTATGAGCAGCCCAGTTTCTCCACAAAATTATCATGCATTCTTGACACAAATTCCAAAGTTAATCAATATTCTCATTCTCCTGAGCACTATAAAAACTTCACTTGCTTTAACTACAATCTCTTCTCTCCTAGCTTACACATGTTGACTAGTATATTAGCATACTGACTAATTCCGCCTTGTTTTTATATCCTCAAATTAGTCATTGTTATTATTTTCTTGGATAAAATTTATTTTTAGAGCAATTTTAGGTTCACAACATAATTAAGCAGAAGGCACAGAGATTTCCCATATGTCTCTTTCCCCCATGAATGCATAGCCCTCCATCCTCAACATCCCGCCTGCCCTGACGATGGTACATTTGTGACCTTTCATGACGTATCGTCATGGAGTCCACAGTTTATGTGAAATTTCACTCTCAGCTTTTTACATTCTATTGGGTTTGGGCAAATGTATAATGACACGAATCCACTATTATAGAACCACACAGGGTAGTTTCACTGCCCTACAAATCCCCCTGTGCTGTGCCCGTCCACCCCTCCCTCACCCCAACAGCCATGGATCTTTTTATTATCTCTATAGCTTCCACTTTCCCAGAATGTTCTGTAGTTGGAATCATATTGTATGTAGCCTTTTCAGATTGGCTACCTTCTCTTAGTAGTATTCATTTAAGGTCCTTCTCAGGCCTTGGAGGATTTTTTTTTCTTTAGCTGGATATACTACAGCTTATTTAACAATTCACCTGCTAAAGCAACCTAATTGGTTGCTTCCAAGATTGGGGCAATTATAAATAAGGTTGTTATAAATATCCCTGTGCAGATTTTTGTGTAGCTTTAAATTTTCAACTCCTTTGGGTAGATACCAAAGAATGTGGTTGCTGGATTGTGTGGTAAGGTGGTAAGGGTATGTTTGGTTTTGTAAGAAAGTGCCAAACTATCTTAAAAAATGGCTGTATCATTTTGTATTCTCATTCACAATGAATGGGCTTCCAGTCATTGTTATTGTTTTTGTACAACACTTGTCTTATTTATCCATGTTTCTCACATCTTTGCTCATCACTATACAACTTTTTAAAGTACACATTTCAGCTGGGTGTGGTGGTACACGCCTGTAACCCCAGTACTTGAGAGGCTGAGACAGGAGGATCACAGGTTCGAGAACAGCCTCAGCAAGTTGTGAGGCCCTCTGCAACTTAGTGAGACTTTGTTTCCAAAACAAAAATAGAAAGGGGTGGAGGTGTGGCTCAGAGGTAGAACGTCCCTGGGTTTGGCTGGGTGTGGTGGGACACAATTGTAATCCCAGTACTTGGGAGGCTGAGAAAGGAGGCTCACAGGTTTGAGACCAGCCTCAGCAACTTAGTAAGATGCTCAACAACCTAGGAAGACCCTGTTTCGAAATAAAAAAAAATAATAATAATAAAATAGGGCTGCTCAGAGGTAGATGTCCCTGGGTTCAAACTCCAGCACCACAACACCACAAAAATAAATAAAATAAAAAATAAAGTATATATTTCAATGATCTTTAGTATATTTACAGTTGCACAGCCAATCCACTAATTTTAGATATTCTTATTGCTCCCAAAAGAAACTCATTTATTAGCAGTCACTTTCCATTTCTGACTCCCTGAAGACCGTGACAACCAATCTATCTCCTCTCTCTGTATGCATTTGCCTATTCTAAACATCTTATATAAGTGAATACATACACTGCATGGCCTCTTAAGTTTGATTTTTCACCTATAATGTTTTCAAAGCTCATGAAGTTATAGCATGTATCAGTAGTTAACATGTAGTACCATGTATCATTCCATTTTAAGGCTACATAATATTCCATTTTATGTACATACCACATTTTATTTATCTATTAATCAGTTGATAGATTTATGGGTTGCTTCTACTTTTTGGATATTATGTTCTTATATCTTGCTTTTTTCTAGGTTCGGTGACTTTCCTGAAGAAAACTTTAGTAGCTCTTTCAATGACATTCTTTGAATTACAAATTCTCTTGCCAATTCACAAATACTTTCATGTTATCTTTTCTCTCCAGTATAGAAGAATAGGTGAATAGTTATTTTATTCGACACTTTGACAATACTATTCCATTGTCTTCTGGCCCTAGTTGTTGTTATTTAGAAGCTAACATAGTAAGTTTAATAGTCATTTTTATCAGAATGCTAAGATTTTTCATTTTTTGTAGTTTTACTACAATTTCTCTACATGTGAGTCATTTATTTATTTATTTATGCTTGGGAATCATGTTTCCTCAATTTAAGGATTCATGTCTTTTACCAATTTCATTAGGTTTTCAACATTATTCCTTCTAATGCAATTTATCCTATATTCTCTCTATTGAACTCTTCTTACTAGTACATTAGATCTTTTTATATTTTCCTTCTTGTTTCCTCAATATCTCTTGTACTAAATCTTGGATTTTTTTTTTATCAGATCTATCTTCAAGTTTGCTTTCCAGACCTCCCTCCTCTGAATTGAGCCTTAGGCACTTCTGTCAGACTGGTACACATATTATACTGTAATTTTCGACAAGTTCATTTCTTCTCTAGACCACAAGCTCCTTGAAGGCAGAGCTGTGACTTCCTCATGAATTCTTCTTTATAACCTTAATGACTGGTATAAGACCTGGCACAGAGAAATTGTTTATTAAGTGCTATCAGAATTGCACTATGACCATATAAATTACAAACTATCTAGAAATAGTAAATCTTGACCACTAGCCATAGGGGGACCTCAAAGAGAGTAACTATTCCATAATCAACTGGGTTTGCATATACCAACCACTTAGTTTCTTCAAGAGCCGAAGTTTGTTCCTGAATTCAGATTTTGACAATTAAGAGGGCCGGTGAATAGGCATTGCTACCTTCTTGCTGACTTTTAACATCTAATGAACTCATACTGTACTGAAATTATATATATATATATATATATATATATATATATATATATATATATAATATAGTATATATCATTATATATGTGATATATATATATATATACACACACCTATGTACAAAGCAGGTACTAGAAACATTTCCCTGATCATACTCAATACAAACTGGTATATGTTATATATGTCCATGTATTAAGGGTTTTGTCTACAGGGTGGCACTACCAGGAGTTGCTGTGGCAGGGCTTGGTGGGAAGTCCTGAGATTACTGGGGGCATGCCCCTGGAGGGGATTGTGGGACCCTGGCCCATTCTTCTCTTTTGCTTCCTGGCCATGAGAGGAACAGTTTCCTCCACTATACATTCTTTCTCATTGCCACCAGGCACCCCCACCAGAGGCCTAAAGCAAGAGTCTGCCCAATTAAGGATGAGGACCTCTAACACCATGAAATACCATAAACTTTTTCTCTTTATAAGTTAATTACCTCATGTATTTTGTTCAAGTGACAGGAAGCTGACTAACAAATTGCACTTAATAGTTGGAGAGGGAAGATTCAAATTTTCAGTGCTTTTAAGAGATGGTAGTTCGATTACCATCAAGGACATGCAGTATCTTGCAAGAACCACTACTACTAAACACTGTTTCTAATTACTAGCTCTGGCAAATGAGCTTTAATGACTACAAAATCCTCATCTGTAATCAGAAGTTTGATTTGCATGCAGTGAGCAGGCCTTTATAAATTTTTCACCCAATTAGATTAAAGATGTCTAGTTTACATTATTACTTATTCAACACATTATTTGTTTTCTAACAGTTTAGAATTAGTGGAGGCTGACTTCCTCGGTTCTCTCTCTCTCTGTCTCTGTCTCTCTCTCTTTTCTTTATTGCCCTCACCTCCTTACTAATCTGGAGACTAGTCAGGAAAAAGAACAGAGGGCCAGAGAAGGAGAGTGACTTGTGCAGAGTCACACAGCTAGTTGGCAGCCAAATTCTGGCCCCAGTGTACCCAGGTCACTTTTCATGGACTTTAGTAGGGAAACTTCTAGCTAGTCAATGTCAGCACACCACATTTTTTTAATTAGCAGAATCTGTTTCCTTTTTTCAGTGCAAATGAAATAAAGCAAAGACGACAGTTAGGAGAAAAGGTTGTTTCACGTCTTAATAATGTAGTTTATAAGCACAGTCCAGAAACACAGGAGGATGCCCTTAATTTTTAGAGTTCACTGTTGTCACCACTGTAGCTTAATCTCTGGCTTTTCCAGGACAGATGGTGGCAACCACAGCAAACAATTTATCTAGAATGAGGTTCAAAATATCAGCACTGATAAGTACTAAGATGTCGTAATTTTATTTGAAATAACAATCTGCAAGTGTTCTGTCAATATTTCACATTGACCTGTATTATTGTATTATTGACCTATAATCTGTGAATGGGGCAGTCTGGCCAGATGGAGATGGGATATGATAATACAGGAATGTATGGAATTGGTAATAGTCTGTCCCAGGTCTGACTTTGAACTCAACCATATTATCCTGGCTCTGCCTTCAAAACACAACCTCAGAATCAGACCAATATGGGGCTAATACATGACTCCAAAGAACCATAGATTCAGATCTGATTTTGAACACAGTAATAGTTATATTCAACTCATGATTGGAATAATGTTATCTTCTGCTGTATGTGCTTAAACATGCCTGATCTGGAAGTGAGAGATCTAACTTAAGATCAGCAATGAGGCAGGTTGAGGGACTTAGGTCAATGAATTGCCACAGAAGTGACCTTACAGGCCTGCCTGGTGGGGGGATATGTCTGAGAAATGGACATTCAGCTCACCCCACTCCACAGTAAAACTCTTAGGAAGTAGGTGGGGTTGTTTTGAATTTGCCTTAGTAAACAGGTAGGCACAGAGCCAGCTCCAAAGAGGAAGGAAAATAAAGACATCCAAATTCTTAGAAATATATCCATAAGTATTAAGGGATAAGGGCTCACAGTGTGTGTCACTGGCTTTCAAATTATTACCTCTGCCTATATGTATGTACAGAAAAAAACCCTAAAAATATTCACCTTGTTAATAATTAATGGATTTCTAGGTGAAGGACATATGGGATTTATTGTATTACCCTTTTATAGATTTGAAAGTTTTCAAACTAAGAAGTAAAAAAAAAAAAAAAAAAACCCAGAACCCTGCTTTGTGGGCTCAATGAAATTAAAGAGAATATGGGTTCACTTAAAATAGAGTTTAAAGGGGAGATGATAACAAGAAAAGAAATAAAAAAGAAGCTGGTGGAACCAAGAAAAGATGTTAAGGGAAAATAAAACCATTATACAACTTAAAACCACATGTAGACACTGCTTGAGAAAAACACTGAGAGGAAAAGGATTTGAAACGAAAGTGATCAGAGAAAAGATGGTAGATATGGGAGACAGATAGCTCCAGGAGCACACATCAGATGTTACTCATTCAGTCACGCATCTATTCAGTATTTATGCAGCGACTGCTAAATATTAGGTCCTGTGTCAGGAATCAAGGATATAAAGTATTCTCAGGAAGCTCAGAAGGAGAGAAATCAATCAATAACAAACAGACCACATCCTGTCAAAGCTTTATTAGAGGTAACAGAACCTACAGGGATAGAGGACAGAGGACAAATCTGCCAAGGTGTTGGGAACTGTATTCATTTCCTGCAGCTGCTGTACTTGTTTTGTTTGTTTTTGGTACTGAGGATTGAACTCAGGGCCATTCTACCTCCAAGCTATACCCCTAGCCCTATTTTTTATTCTTTATTTTGAAACAGGGTCTCACAAAGTTAGTTGCAAAGGGCCTCACTAGGTAGCTGAGGCTGGCCGAGAACCCTGATCCTCTGGTCTCAGCCTCCCAAATCTGGGATTACAAGTGTGAGCTACTACGCCCAGCTATGTACTTGGTGTCTTTTTTTTTTTTTGCGGTACTGGGGATTGAACTCAGGGGCATTCTACCTCCGAGCTATACTCCCAGTCCTATTTTTTATTCTTTATTTTGAAACAGGGTCACAGAGGGCCTCACTAGGTAGCTGAGGTTGGCTGCGAACTCGGATCCTCCAGTCTCAGCCTCCCAAATGCTGGGATTACAAGCATGCGCCACCACACCTGGCTTACTTGGTGTCTTAAAACAACAAAATTTATCCTCTTACAGTTGTGGAGGCCATCAGTCCAAGATCAATTGTGTTGGTCAGAGACCAAAGAGTTGAGGGAGCTAAGCTCCCTCTGGGGGCTCTAGGGAAGCATCTGCTCCTCGCCTCGTCCGGCTTTAGCTGGCTGCTGGCTCCCTTGGATTGTGGCTGCATTGCTCCAGTCTTCACCTCTGCGTTCACATTGCCTTTTCCTCTTCTGTGCCAAGTCTCCCTGCATGTCCCTCTTGTGGAGATAGATGTGATGGCATTTAGGGTCCACCTGAGCAATCCAGGATAATCTCTATCTCACCATCCTTTCCTTCATCGAATCTACACAGTTTGTTTATGCTGTTTGAGGTAACATTCACAGGTGATGTTGGGATGAAGATGTGGACATCTTTTGGGAGGTCATTATGTCATTATGCAGCCTGCTCCAAAGAAGAAGTTAGGGAAGCCCCACGGGTGAGCACATTCCGGCAAAGGGCAGAGCAAGTCCAATGGCACAAGCTGCAGTAAACAGAGTGTCCTTAAGGGCCTTGAAGTGGAGGCTCGCTGTATGGTTGACTGGAGAGGCAGGCAGGAGCCTTTCAGAGCCATGGATCTACAATTGGTGTTAAGAGAAGGATAGGCCCAGATTTGGCTTTTAGAAGACTTATCGTTCGTGTAGCATTATGTTAGTCTGCTTCCATCACTGTGGCAAAATGACCAAGATAATCAACTTAAAAGGAGGAAGGGTTTATTAGCTCATGGTTTCAGTCCATGCTTGCATGGTCCTTTTGCTTTGGGCCTAAGGCAGCACGGTGCATCACTGTGATACATGAGGCAGAGGGGACATGTTGTTGGTCACTTCATGGTGGCCAGGAAGCAAAGAGAGAGGAAGTGGGGGGGCAAGGTCCCAATATCCCCATCAAAGGCACACCCCCAATGACCTAACTTCCTCCCAACAGCACCCCAGGCTGAGGACCACGCCTTCAACACATGAGCCTTTGGGGAGATCCAAACTACAGCAGCTATGAAGGATAGACATTAGGGAGGGAGAGCAGGGAACAAGAAGACCAATTAGGAGTCAGCTTCAGGAGTTCAGACAAGAAATAGGAACAATGAGGATAGTTAATTACAACAGTGCAATAAAGAAACAATATTCATACCAGCAAATGTTGGCAACAACCTGAGATATGGCAATGCCTTTTAGATTACTGGATGGATTGGACTATTCTTACCACTAATCTCCCTCATTCTTGCAGATAATTGAGTTGTCTGCAATACTAATCCAGAGTTAAAACTATAATCCTATATGTGAAAAAGAAGAAAGAAAAAAATCCCAGCCAGGAACAGATTTTTAATTTGCTATCTTGGTTATTGCATGCTATAAGGCTATTGCATTCTTATTCTAAGAAAGTCTCATGACATTGGATCCAAATCCAGTGATTAAAAGCCAACAGAAAAGGTCAGAGTTACATAATACCATATATCGTTCCTATTCTACAAGCCATTCCATGCCAATTTCTAATCAACCTTAAAACCTAGGCAGAAAAACCCAACATATTGCCTGCCATACAATTAAGAACGATTACATTTTGTGTTTTACTGGAGAACACATTTACTTACATAACTGTACATTCCTTATTTATAAAACCTAAACTCCATCAAGGATAAGCCCTAGTTTAGCTGAGAATCCACCATGTTCTTTGCTTCTGAGAAATTTACATTTCAACAGAACAAATTTATGGCAAAAGGAGTACATTTAATAAAACATCCTTTGGGGGATTTTTAATACTTTATTAAAAGGAGAGCAACAATAGTCAAGAAAAGACATAATTCCAGTCAAGAAAGTCCTAATCTTGGTTCCAGATGTTAGCAACTTACTCCTGTATAACACTGGGAAGGGAATTCTCGAAACAAGGACAGACATACTGAACACAAGGAATGGTATTGTCTGCATCTAGATCAACACAGAGCCCTATAGCTTTCATATTTTGCAACAACATATTTATAACCATAATTTTAAAAACAGGTAACTTTTTTTTCCCCAAAGAAGCAAGAATGTAGGCTATTTTTTGCAGGCCCAGCCAGGGGTTTGGAAGGAGATTTCCACCATGGAGCAGCGAGCTTTCCTTCAAAACTTCCTGGGTGTCCAGAGTACACACCCTTCTGGAGAACAATGCCTGCCCTGAGCTCCAACTGCTGTGTGCCAGCCACTTCTCCATGAAGACTGAAGTCTACTTTCTCTATCAGGTGCCAGCCACTGCGTGAGTGTCTGCCTTGATATGGGAAGGAATCCGGTGCTACTCACTGACTGAGCTCTGCCAGAGCCTCCTGAAGCCCTAGCCATCCACCAGACCAGATCTTTCTGAAATCAATGCAGGAGTCAAGTTCAAGTTTGTTACATGTCTTGGACAGTGTGACTTGGGCTCTTCACTGCCTCCAAAGGGCCAGTCCTTACAGTCAAGCTAATTTCTCTTGCCTCCCAATCCCCCTTATGCCTAACAAAATTCTCACATCCCACTGGTCCAGTAGCCAGGTCCCAACAAACCTCATGGTCAACACACACATATACCCACGGAACTCATCAGTGTAAAAAGACTCGTAAAATGTTCTACATGTTAATCACAATTATCCTCTATTTTATGGCTGTGGCAGATGCTTATACCATGAGGTCTGCTTCAATCTTGCTCAAAGAACTGCTTATTTCTCCACTACTGTGACTCAGCAGTCATAGCCAAAGGTGTATTACGATATTTTCTCACATAACAGTACTATGCTAGTCCTAGAAGTTTAGTGCAAATAGTCCATCACATAATATAAACAAGAGCTACCACTTAAACCACTTCAAATGTTGTTTATCAAGTATTCCTTTTCATAATTTAAAAAGTTTATTATAAACTTTATAACTACATATAATTTATAACTATTTTTATGGGATACAAAGTGATGTTATCACTTATTACAATGTGAAATAATTAAATCAAGCTAATTTTCATATCACCTCAAATTCTTATCCTTTTTTTATATTGCAAACATTTGAAATTTACTCTTGGAAAGTTTGAAGTGTACAATACACTATTATTAACTATATTCACCACCAGTGCAACAGATCTTAAAAAACATCCCATCTTTTTCTTCCTGAGACTTTGTATTCTTGAACCATCATCCCCCTAGTCCTCTCATTTCTCAGCCTGTGTGCCAACATTCTACTTGCTGCTTCTTTGAGTTTGGTTGTTTTTGATTCCACTAATACAGGAGAACAGGCAGCATTTGCCTTTCAGTGCCTGGCTTATTTCACTTTAGTATGATGTTCTCTAATTGCATGTTGTTGAAAATGACAGATTTCTTTTCCCTTTAAGGCTAAATAGTATTCCATTGTGTATATATGCCACATTTTCTTTATCTAGTCATCTGTCGATGGGCACTTAGGTTGATTCTATAACTTGGTTATTATGAATTTCAAGTACTACAACGCACATGGGAGTGCAGAAATTTCAACATACTGATTTCAAATCTTTTGGATAAATACCCAGAAATGGGATTGTTGCTGGATCATGTAGTTATTCTATTTTCAGTTTTCTTGAGGAAGTTTTTCAAGTATTTCTAAAGCATTCTCTCTCTCTCTCTCTCTTTCTCTCTCTGTCAAAAATAAAGCTATACATTGAAGACATAGTTCTTGTTTTCTGCCATCTTTGATATTACTGCCCAATACTGCTCTCTGCTCATGATTATTATTGGCGGGATTATTGTTTGCATTTCTGAACCTCACTGTTGAATAGCTAATCCAGCTTTCTTCCTTTAATTTTCTCATCAATAAGAAAGACCAGGGGCCTTTCTAGAATCTCTTTGGTGGGGGCCAGGCATAGTTAGGGTATGCCTGTAATCCCAGTATTTGGGAGGATGAGACAGGAAGATTGCAGGTTTGAGAGTCTCAGCAAGTAGTGAGACTCTCATCAACTTAGTAAGACCCTGTTTCAACATAAAATATAAAATAGAGCTGGGAGTGTAGCTCAGAGGTATAATGCCCTTGAGTTAAATCCCCAGTAAGTAACACAAACACACACACACAAATATCTTTGGTGGGATAGGAATAAGTCTAGGACTCAGATAAGTCGTTGCTTAGAGATGATGCTAATGAAATGTTTCAGAAGTTAATCCTAGAATCTAAGTTTTTAAAGAGATTACTGCTCAGGCTCCACCTGCAAAGACAAGGCAGGCTACATGAAGAGCCATCTGGGGCAGGGGAGGGGGATGCTCATGTGAGTCAGGATACAGAAAGGGAAGGCCTTGGGTGAGCTGAGTCCTAGGCTGAGGGTTCCCGTGAAGACAATAATTCACAGGAGAAGGACTTGAGCCCACCTGAGGAGAATTGCTGTTTGGGTCACACAGTACCCCTTTCTCTTGATTAAAGGACCCCTATTTTGTAGAGGCACATAGTCCTTCTCAAGGGCACCCATATGCTTCAGGGCCCCCAAGCTGTTATTCTGGCCTCAGTGACTGATATGGGACAGAGCATAGACTGAACCCCATCCAGTCAGGCTGCACCCCATGTTTTCTACTGGTGGTTGAGAAAATCACCTTCTTCTCTCCTGGGAAAAAAGCAGCATGTATCCCAGAGAGGTGAGCCTGGTAAAGGTGGGGATAATCCCGAGGAACAGAAGTTGAAAATAAACATGAGAAACAGTGTTTGCCATATTGTTAGGGACCCTGAATCAAAGTTTCTCTGGACCCTGAATTCTTCTAGCTTTTTAGTTCAAATTAATTAATTTCTTTTATTACTTAAGCCAGTTAAAATTACGTTCTATATACTGTGCAACCTAAAACCTCTTAACTTTCAAAGCATTCTTGGTAGAGAAGGCTAGTTTGAAAGCAAGAAGAGAGACTGATTCCTATCACAAGCTAAAGAAGTCAAGCCAGCTGTCCAAGTTCTTGAATGAGGGAAATAATTTGAGAGTTGCAAAGAAGGTAAAGTTTGGTGACTTAGGAAACCAGAGCCTAGGTGGCAGGCAGGCAGCGGACATTCATTTTATGCAGAGATGGTATGGCCTGCCAAACTCAGGGCGGGGCTTTGAAGAAATAATGATTGAACACAATCTGCAGTGAGGGGTGGAGTGCATGACTAAACACATATCCGCCTATATTTACATTAGGGATCACTAGTCAGCACTTCCTGAAATGTGCCAATTATGACAGGAGACCAAGCTAAGAGTGACCATGGGCAGGGCACGTGACAAGCTGAGGCAACAAGTGTAGCAGGGTGTGATGGCAAACACCTGTAATCCCAGCTACTCCAGAGGCTGAGACAGGAGGATTCCAAGTTTGAGGCCATCCTGGACAATTTAGCAAGACCATGTCTTGAAATAAATAAAAAGGGCTGGGGATGTAGGTCGGTGGTAGAAAACCTCTGGGTTCAATCTCCAGTACCACCAAAAAAAAAAAAAAAAAAAAAAGTACAGGTGTGTGCATCCTGAAAGCTATGTGGAGGGGAAGTAGAATGTTAGAATGTTACCTGCCAGCCCCCAGGCAGTTAGGATACTCTGATAGCCTATGACAGACTAACTAAAGAACTTTGACTTTATATAAAAATAAGTCAGTTTGAACATGGGGTATGGTTAACAAAAGGTATAAACCTAATAGAGAAATATTGGTTTTTTAGGGAGAAAAACAATGACAAAAAACCCAAACCAAAATAAATAGCACATCTTATGCTAAACCTGGCTGAGGGTGCTAGCCTTCTGATTGGTTAAAATACGGCTGGGACCTATGAAATATGATCATACTACTGCCACCAATACCTCTGTCAGCTGTTACCAATGGTACACATTCTGTCTTCCCAACCTAGAAGTCTGGAAAGGGCGGAGACCTGGGAAGAATGCTTGCTTAGCACTTCAAAATATCAAGTGTTCCAGTTAGGAAATTACTCCAATCAGGAAGTGTTCTGGATGGAATGTGACTACTCTTGGTGACTGAAGGAGGCAAACATTGAAGGGAGTGAGGGAAGCACTAGATACACAGAAATATGATTATAAGTTAAAGAAAGCAGCCGGGTGTGGTGGTACACACTTGTAATCCCAGTACTTGGGAGGCTGAGACGGGAGGATCCCGGTTCACCGCCAGCCTCAGCTACTTAGTAAGGCCCTCTGCAACTTAGTGAGTCCTTGTTTCAAAATAAAGAATAAAAAATAGGGCTGGGAGTATAGCTCAGAGGTAGAATGCCCCTGAGTTCAATCCCCAGTACTGAAAAATAAATAAATAAAAGAAAGCAAAATGACATCAAATGATAGCATGACTTTTCTTATTTCCATTTTCAATAATCCAAGCCCCTAAATTACTATTTATTAGAAATCTATATTTTATGAAATTTCCTATAATACAGGCTGATTATAATACAACCACTAATAGCTAGTGCTTAATAGCTAGATATCTGGCTCTTTGCTAACTATTTGACACTCATTATCTTATTCTCACAAAACTCCCATAATGTGTTTTTATTTCCATTTCACTAGAGAATGCCAAGAAATGAGAAATTAAGAAACTTCCCAACATGTTCAGTAAAAAGATTGAACTTTTTAAAACCAGCAGTAGCCGGGCGTGGTGGCACACGCTTGTAATCCCAGCATTCGGGAGGCTGAGACCGGAGGATCCGGGTTCGCAGCCAGCCTCAGCTACCTAGTGAGGCACTCTGCAACTTACTGAGACTCGGTTTCAAAATAAAGAATAAAAAATAGGGCTGGGGGTATAGCTCGGAGGTAGAATGCCCCTGAGTTCAATCCCCAGTACCGAAAAAAAAAAAAAAAAAAAACAGCACTAGATTATGAGACAGGAAGTTCACAGGTTCAAGGCTAGCCTTAGAAAATTAACAAGACCCTATTTCTAAACAAAAAGGGCTGGTGGTTGTACCTGGCAAGTAGAACAGCCCTGAGTTCAATCCTCAGTACAACAAAACAAACAAACAAAAACCCTGCATTACACAGGAACAAAAATAAGAGCTTTGAGAATGTCTTCCTTTTCATGGTGAGTTTTCAAAGGCCAATTTGAACACTAAGCAACATTTTTAAAAGAAATTGTTAAACAATTCTTATAAGGAAACAATAGGAATATGGCATACATTTCCCATACCACATAGGTAAGACATGCAAACTGAAGAGTCAGAGCAATACTAACACTCTTTTTAAACCTTTTGTAACTGTATACTGATAACTGCAAGGAGAATTATTTAGATGAATATATTACTGTAACAAATTATTATAAGTCAAATGAGCTTGTAATCACAGTCCAGATTGAGAAACAGAAATTGGTCCCCCACCAAGCCTCCCAACTCATCTCAATGCCACCCCCCCCTTCTGCCAAAGAGTCACTGGCCTGACTTTGTGACAATCCATTCTTGCTATTCTTTATGGGTTTGTGGCCCAAGTGTGTGACCCTAAGGACTATAGTTGGATATTGTCTTTTCTTCTGCTACATCTTTTAAGTCTATTTAAATCTATAGCTTCTTTTTCCATCCATTCTGTCCCCCCTTCTTTCCCCCTTACAAAATGAGTTTTGAAGAAACCAGGCCATGTTAACATTTAAACTGGCAAAGTTTCTCACAGCCTCGATTTGGCTGACTGTATCCATGCAAATATTATAACTAATTAGCATGAATCAAACCATAAGGAGGGTGTCAGGTAGATTTAAATGCAAACACCTGGTCTGCCAAATTCATAAGCTCATTAAAACTCAGTTCTTCTAATAAAATGTCCCTCACCTTCCTTTGTTTTAAACAAAAGCTTAGATACAGTTGTTTTGATGTGACCTTCCCTTCCTTCCTTCTTGATGCCTTATGCATTTATTTCCAAGAAAGCCTGGTAAAGGAAAACTGCCACATTGGAGGTCTAAGAAAGGCAAAGAAATCAGGAAGTATAAATAAAACAATACAAGACAAGAACAACAACAAAGGGTTTTTCTTAGGAAGGAAACAGAAATTACCAGCATCTTCCACCTAGCCCTTTCATTATTTAAAAAAATTGGCATTTTTCTTTCTTTGAGAGACAGTCATTTGTACATTTCACAGAAGAAGAAATACAAATGGCCAACAAAAAGAAAGTTGTATGTAGCTACTGGCAAAAAAGAGACAGATGATAGCAAAGCAAAAATCAATAAAAGGGCAATTTAAAACTCGCTGTGATTTTTCTTAAGTACAGCAAGGCAAGCCATATTCATTTCTCCCTTCACATTTACTCTCACCACCACATTCTTTTCAAGCCTCAGTCTCTAGCCATGGCCTTGGGGCACGGAATAAAAATAGCTCTGCCATTAAACCTACTTGCTATAAGATCTTGGGGGCAAGTTATTCTACACAAGTTTCTTTACATGAACAGTGAGGATAATATGTACCTTACGAGATTGTTGGGGGACTCAAATGAGATAATAGCTATAAAGTGTCACATAGTAAATGCATAACAAATGTCAGTCTTTTCGTTTTGCCTCTTCCCTGCCAAGCTGTATCAATTTTCCTTTAAATATGTTGACTTTAAACATTCAAGCCATTGAGAATCAAAAGTTCAAATAAAGGACATAAAAAAATTCTTAGTGTTCATCTCACCCTACGAATATTAAACCTTTCTGACAGTGTCCTTGTGAACTGAGCTATGTAGAGCTATGCATAAACTTAAAGAGCCAGCACCCAATCCCTGCCTTTGCAGTATTTCCTGCCTTCCTCGTCCCCTGTCCATTTCCTCTACCACTCTCTGGGTTGGTCCTTACTTAGTCAACCACAAAGCACGAGGCGGGCCTGGAAAGCTTTGACTACACACTTAACTTTACTGGTAAGGAAACTAAGGCCCAGAAAACCTAGTGACTTGCTCAAGTACACAGGGATAGTTAATAGCCAAGACAAGACAAAAGTGTCTAACATGGGTTGCAAATTAGATGCCTACAGGGATCCTCAGGTAAAAGAAAGGAGAGCAAAGAGAAGGGCCAACGGGGGAGTTCAGGGCACTCTGCACGTGAACTCTAGCTCACAGTGATCCTGTGGGAAAGAGGGCCCGTGTTGCTAAAACTTCCAATAGTTAAGGAGATGATGGAAACTTGAAATTTGATAGCTAATCTCATTCTTAAATGTTGGCAGTGTATTAAAGATTTCTTTAAACGTCTTTGCAGGTCAAATAAGACACATCTATGCACTGGATTTATGCACAGCTGGCCAATTTGAGACCTCTGGCTCCTGCTAACCCTAATTTAAATTTCTTTTACTTAATTTGCTTTGATTCTTACAGTCCCTGCTAAAAAATAAATAAAATAAAATAAAAAACTTCAGTGGCTCCCAAATGTCTATAAGATAGAGTCTAAACTTTCTCACCAGTGCTTTAAGTCAAACCAGGATCACAGCCAAGGCTCCAAACCCTATTTCTACTTTACAGTCAGTCTCTTCCACAGCCACGGTGACCAGTGAATTGTACTCCAGGTATGAAAATGGTCAGAAAAACACCTGCTCAGGGCCAGGCTCTGTAGTGCATGCCAGTAATCCCAGCACTTGGGAGGCTGAGGCAGGAGGATCACAGGTTGGAGGCCAGTCTTAGCAATTTAGTAAGACCCTTAGCAACTTAGCAAAACCGTGTTTTGAAATAAGAACTAAAAAGGGCTGTGGGTGTAGCTTGGAGGAAGAATGCTCCTGGGTTCAATAGGAAGGAAAGAAGGAAGGGAAGAAGGGAAGGAGAGAGGGGAGGAAAAGGGAGGGGAGGGACTGCCCAGTTCATGAGGGCTGCTCTTTGGTCCCTGGGCTTTCCCTTTCCTTGGAATGCTCTCCACCTGCGTATTCCTGTAATGAAACCCTGTCTATCCTTAAGTGTCCAGCTCAAACACCACTCTCTATGAACACATCCATGGCAGCCCCCACTGAAAGCCAACTTGCTCTGAATTTCCAAGGGCTTTATATCACTCACATGACACTTAAGCACATACCCCTTGTTTTGGAGTTACATCTTTCTCAGCACGTAATAACATTCCTGGAAGGAAGGGTTTGTGTCTTGGACTCCATTGAATATCCCCTAGTGCTTTGTACAGAGCTGTGAGCTCAATAAACATCTCAGGAACACTATCCTTTTGTACTGAAAATGTGTAGATCCAACATAAAGAAAATACCTTTGCAGAACTCTGTCACATCTGTACTTCTGTAGCAGGCTCCCGGGTGCAAAAGGGCAAGGCCTTCACCTTCCTGGGGCCCCAGACAGCCTCCCCACCGAGCTACTACTTTCTTCTCCCTCCAGCAGCACTCACTTTTACACCTTAGGCAACATTGCTTCTGAGCAACCACTGTTAAATATTCACCTACTACATGAAAGCATTTCAGGGAAGTCAGTCTTTCTCTACTGAGAACAATTAATTAATCAGCTCTGATGGTCATCACTGTGAAAGGCCCAGCCAGAGCTGGGCTATCAGCAAACAGACACTGTGCAAACATTTCAGATGCAATTAAAGTGATGGACACAAATAAGTATCACTAAACCTTGGCTAGCCAGCAAGCAAGGCTAATTATGATTGTGGGAGTCACAAATGTAATGTCACACTTTTGTTTTTCTGGAACTGTCTATCCTCATGTTCACTCATCTCAAATCAGTTAGTGTCAAAACAGAGGGGAAAAAAAAACCTCCATTTTATTTTTACTGATCTAGCTCACACTAGGACACTATGCAATATGCGTTCAGTGGATTTTAAAAACCAGTTTTTACTTTTGCTTAATACAAAAGTAATTATCCTTGCAGCAATTACTGAAAAGATAAAATATCACACTCTTAACTCTTACAAGACTGCCGAAATTTGCACAATAATGAAAACTAGCCTTATCTCAAACCAGCAAAATTCTAAATGTCAGCAGAGAAATTTCAATTAGCATATACTGGATGCACCCTTTCTAAGATGTACAAATATGCACTGTTGAAGGCAAGTTAAGCCTTGCAAACATTATTTGCCTTACATTTAATGTCACATGATAACCTGTGTTCGGGTATCAGTGGCCCAAGACAATCAAGAATTCCAGGAAACGATAAAGAAAATTTATGACTGCAGAAGTTTCCATTATGAAAACAATGTTTTCCTGTTTTGGATGAAGCTATCTATGGAAAGGCACATCTACTAACCCTCTAATTTCTTTATCAAGAGGGGATAATATGTTCTTAAACTTTTTTTTTTTTTTTTTTTTTTTTTTTTTGCGGTACTGGGAATTGAACTCAGGGGCATTCTACCTCCGAGCTACACCCCCAGCCCTATTTTTTATTCTTTATTTTGAAACCGAGTCTCACTAAGTTGTGGAGTGCCTCATTAGGTAGCTGAGGCTGGCCGCAAACCCGGATCCTCCAGTCTCAGCCTCCCGAATGCTGGGATTACAAGTGTGCGCCACCACACCTGGCTTCATTCTACTTTTATTGGGAATGTATGAGCATAGTATAACAGATACATTCAAAGAAGTTCCCATGAAAAGTGATCATTTTATTTGTAACTCCTGTGGGTGGAAGCAAGGAGAAATGGGATAAGTCTCTCACTCATCCCAGTTTTCCTATTTTAGTATCTTGAGTGGTAAAACAATATTTTCCCTTCTGCAGGACACCTATAAGGTGGGCATGCTTATTTATCTTTTCTTTTCTTTCTTTCTTTCTTTTTTTTTTTTTTTTTCCTTTTGTCCTGGGGACTGAACTCAGGGACCTTCTACCTCTGAGCTATACCTCCAGACCTAATTTATTTTGTTTTGAAACAGGATATTGGTTAAATTACTGCACACTGGCCTTGAACCTGTGATCCTCCTGTGTCAGTCTCCCAAGAACTGAGATTACATGTGTGTGCCATTACGCCAGGCCTTATTTATTCTTTATACAAAAAAAAAAAAGTCATCTTAGTTCAGAAACTAACATCCAAGACTTTCTTTTTTTTTTTTCCGGTACTGGGGCTTGAACTCTGGGGCATTCTACCTCTGAGCTATACCCCTAGCCCTATTTTTTATTCTTTATTTTGAAACAGGGTCTCACTAAGTTGCAGAGTGCCTCACTAGGTAGCTGAGGCTGGCTGCCAACCCGAATCCTTCAGTCTCAGTCTCCCAAATGCTGGGATTACAAGCCTGCACCACCACGCTTGACTCCATCAAAGACATTTTTCAAGCATGAAAGGAATCTAGACCTTTGATATTGGCTAAAATCTCTCACTTACATAAACTGCAACAAATATTTTATGTAACAAATATTTTTGTAAACTAAAAAGACCCATGGTTTTGTGAAAGAATAAAAACAAAGTAACACATTTAGGAAAGCAGGAGCAAGCCTGCAACCCACTGCATCCAGCTCATTTGACCCCATTTGAAAGAATATAAACGCTGCGAGTGGCAAGGCTCTTTTATTCTACTTTTATTTTTATTTTTATTTTTTATCCTTAGCCCCAGCCAAAAATAAACGGTCTGCTCCAATCATTTTTGATAGGGTCACATCTGATGTAGTTAAATGTACATTTCCAGCATAAACCGTTGCTGTTTAGGATGACAGTGTTTTCCCACAGGGCAGGTGATGAGGACTGAGCTGAGAATATCAGTGTTCCTCACACCGATAAGCCAGCGCTGCTCAGAGGCCCTGGGGATACTCGCCCAGCGCATCTGCGCAGAGGTGACATTCGGATGCCCTTAATGAGTTTCCTGCTTCTGAGAATGGGGTGTCACTTTTGTATTTTTATAAAGCTGCAAAAGGATCCTGGGGTAAAAATGCGTGGGGATTCACCGCAGGCCCCTACAACTCCTCTGAGAAGAGGGCTGGGAGGTGGGATCGCCGGGACCAGGGCCTGGATGAGCGCGCAGAGGTCAGGGGCAGTGCGGCTGGGGGTGCTCGCCCCGAGGCTGATGTCCTGGACAAGCCTGGGGTCCCCCGCCCTGCCAGAAGGGGGAGGGTTAAGAGCGTGTAGCAGCATCCTGGGTCGGCCCTTCCCTCTCGGAGAGCCGCGTCTTTCCGACGGTGCCGGCGCGGGGACGGAGGGCGGCGGCCCTTACCTGGTTGGTGCGGTACCACGCGCCCGACAGCGAGCCATTGCCCGCGCCCGGCGCCCAGTACGTGAAGTTCCGGGACAGCTCGTCCAGGGCGGCCGAGGCGGCGTCCCCGGGGCCCGCGGGCGCCGGTGCCGCCATTAGGTCTGGCTCCCGGGCTCGGGCCGCGCCGCCTCCCCGCACCGCCTGCAGGCCGCGCCGCTGCCACTTCCTGCTGCGCCGGCCACCTGGCTCCCGCCCCGCGCCGCAGGTGCCGCGCCTCCGCCGCCCGCGTCCTGCCCCCGCCACCCGGGGCGCGGCGGCGGGGGAGCGAGGCCGTCCCCGAGGCCTCCTGCCCCCGTGGGCGCTTAGTAAACGTTGGTCCTAGTGAAGGAGAGAGAGCAGGGAGCCATCGCCTAACCCAACCTCGCAATTTCGGTCTCTGTCACACATGTAAGGACTTCACGTATGCATTTAAAATCGTTTGCATCTGGAAAAGTCACGACTTTCCTCCAAAACATAGGAGAATAAAGATCGCAGTCAGTAAATCTCAGTGCCAACACTTGAGAGTCTTACTGACTCTACCTGCAAGGACGAAAGGAATCCCCCGGTGGTAGCTAGAGAATCCCAACGTGTCTTTGGTAACTGAAAGGGGTTTCCTTCACCTAGATTCAAAGGAGTCGCTGAAAAGTTGCCAGCTACTGTTCCCTACAAATTTGGGATGGGAGAGAAGTGTTACGAACGATCTCAAGAACTCTAACCAGCTGTTCTGGTTTTACCTGTTTTCAAATTCTGTGTTGCTGCAAATGATCTGTCAGGTCTCTCTGGCTTGGAGAATTCCACGAATCTATCTTGTTGCCTGAAGAACTGGGACTTGGGATTCTTTTGTTTACACAATGGTGAGATTCTTCGTAAATAAAGTGCACACTGACTTTCATGAAAAAGAGACCTCAGAGAAAAGGGAATTGCTGCCTGGCTGGGAACAGGGAGAGAGGGTTGTGATTGCTTCTTAGTGGAAATATGTAAATGAGAGAAGAAAGTGAGAAAAGTTTTTTAAAAATCATCTAGGGAGTTGTGTAGTTATTTTGTTGGAGCCAACAAAATGCTCGCTGAACAGATTAATAATTGAGTTTACTTGTTTTAAGAGGCTGATTTATTTAAGTAATGGCTGAAGGAAAAGGTTATCTATTTGTTTTACTTCCTACAACTTCGTATTAACTCCCCTTGGTGACTTTATCAAGTGCTTCTTTCTCTTGATAGGCTTTAGGGTGCAAGTAACAGACTATCCAAATAAGAGTGGCTTAAGCAATAAGCATATGTTATCTGAGAAGGAATGTTTCTGTATGTGGTTCTATGGTGATGCTTTGATCTTTCTGCTCTGTCATGCCTAAGATACTGACCTGGTCCCTTTAGAAAACTTTTTCCAGAATCCCCTTGGCAGTCTTCCTCCTCAAATCTCATTGGCCAGTACTGGGTCACATGCCCATATTCTACCTGCAAGGGAAGCTGGGAAAGTGATTCTGGGGCATTTGCAGCCTTGAAAGTGGGAGGTAAGCTCTGTCAGCCAGGAAGAACAAGGATGGAGTGAGGGTGGTGGAGAGGAGCCAGCGGAGCCTGGCATAATCATTCTTCAGTGTTTTCTACCAGCCAGCTTGCAAGCCATCTTGCAGTCTTTAACCAGCAAAATACTAAACAGACCATGTTACTTTCCTCTTTAAAAGGCTCAAATCCTCCTCATTGACACAAGAAAGTTCACCCACTTTAAGCCTGCCGTGTGAGACCTTTTATGATTCATCCCCTATTCTCCACTATGCTCAACTCATCTTCGCTGTGTTGTTTAACTTAAAAAAATCATTTTCAGTTTCTTTATATTTGTTTAAAACCTTTAATTTTGGAGGCAGACAGTACTTGGTGCAGAAAGATGCACAGTATAGCCTACATCATGTAGTTCAGCAGATTCCAAGATGCCATTGCCATTGCTGCTGCTGTCCTAGTGTGTGGGGGTGGTTGAAATGCAGAATTCGTGACCAGAGTTCCTTCCCACACGGTTCACAAGGAGGCGGCATTCCTGCCGTGTGAACTATTTTGGTCCCAGTGGAGTAGGCGGAGCTGTGGAGATTGTTCTGTGCTTTGCAATGGCCTCTGCCTCTTGTGGGGTTCTTCAGGGGATATCCTGTTCACTTACAGGATGCCAGAAGTGTTTGATCAACCTCCTGTCCGTAGCCTGCAACCCAGAGGTCTATCTTGCTCAGTTAATTCAAAGAATTCTATTCTGGTGCCACATCATTTGAAGCTGGATTCACTACAACCTTGGAGAGCAGGGTTACATTTTTCTCACCTCTCTTGGGATCATCCACTTGCAGCATAAACGAAACTTTTCTTTTTTTAAATTCAACTTTTGCAAGGATCAGCCAACACTAGTTGTCTTACAATAAGCATTTCACAAATGATGAGTATGTAAGGCTCCAAGATTAATTCGGGTGTCTCATATCATATACAAAACCCAAATCCAGATTACAGACTTTAATGAGAAAGGCAAAACTTTAATTCTGTTAGAATAACATGATGAGGCAATCCATACAGAATGTAGTTTGGCAATTGTTAAAGTGCAAATAATGAAGACAGGCTGTGTTCAAATCCCCACACCCCTACTTATTTGCTGTGTGAATTTGACCTAGTCGGTTAATTTCTCTGAGCCTTCCATTTGTCTATCTATAAAAGGGAGACAACAAATACCTGAAACATAGAAAGTACTCAATAAGTGTTGACTATTACTATTTATAGTCTTAGAATAAGGAAGGATTCCTCAAAAATATAAAAATACAAACTACAGAGGAAAAGATTAATAAATGCAATTGCAATAAAATTAAGAACTTGTACACAGCAGTAGGCCGCATAAAGTGCTAATAGATGTCACAAATTGAGAATCTTATTTGTCACATACAAGACTGACAAAGGAATTGCATCCAGAAAATATAAATAATTCCTGCAGGTCAATAAGAGAAATCAGGACTGTGGGTATAGCTTAGTGGTAAAGTACTTGTCTAGTGTGTATGAGCCTCTGGGTTCAATCCCCAGCACCAAAAAGAAAAAGAAAAGAAAAGAATCAGATAACCCAGTAGAAAAATGGGCAAAACATAAATGGGCATTTTTAATAAGAAAAATATAAGTGGCTAATAAATATACAAAATATTTCTATCTCACCAATAGCTAGAAAAGTACGAATTAAAATTCCCAATCAGAACCCTTTTTATACCTGCTGGTTGCAAAGAGAAAATTTTAAAAATGTATATGCCACAAATTGGTAAGGATGTTGAGCAACAGAAATCCTTATTCAACACGGATACTACTGACATTGGAAAGAGTTTGGCAGTATTTGGTAAAAATACAGATGTGCATATAAATTTCAAACTCTTAGGTACATCCCTCCAAGATTTCTGTCCATGAGCAGCAGGGATGTACAAGGATAACAGTACTTTCGAAACAGCGAGAAAACTTGAAATAGCTTAAGTGTCTATCAACAGGAATGGTGGGCAAAAATTTTTTGATATATTTCCACAATGGAATATTATACAGCAATGCAATTGTCTGAATGTCAGTTACCCAGTACCCACATTGACATGTGTGAATCCCGCAACATAATACAAATTTTAAAAAACTAATATATAAGCCGGGCGTGGTGGCGCACGCTTGTAATCCCAGCATTCGGGAGGCTGAGACCGGAGGATCCAGGTTCGCGACCAGCCTCAGCTACCTAGTGAGGCACTCCGCAACTTAGTGAGACTCGGTTTCAAAATAAAGAATAAAAAAAATAGGGCTGGGGGTATAGCTCAGAGGTAGAATGCCCCTGAGTTCAACCCCCAGTACTGCAAAAAAAAAAAAAAAAAAAAAAACTAATATATAGTCCCAGTACTTAGGAGGCTGAGACAGGAGAATTGAAGGTTTGAGGCCAGCCTCAGCTGCTTAGTGAGGCCCTCTATAACTTAGTGAAACCTTGTTTCAAAATAAAGAATAAAAAATAGGGTTGAGGGTATAGCTCAGAGGTAGAATGCCCCAGGGTTCAATCCTCAGTACCATATACACACACAACCCATCCCAATACACAGAAGGTTATATATAGCATGCATTGTTTAGAAGTCTATTTAGATGTGTGAAAACCCAAAGCAAAGCAAGGGAAGATAAACATAGACCTTGCATAGTTGGTATTGGCAATGCTGTGTGTCCTAAACTGGGCAGTGGATTACATGGGAATTCATTTATTATGACACATTTATGTCATGGTGTGTGTGTGTGTGTGTGTGTGTGTGTGTGTGTATTACTGGGGGTTGAATCCAGGGGTATGTTTAACCTCTGAGCTACACTCCCAGCCCTATCTTATTTTTTATTTTGAAATAGTTCCTCACTAAGTTGCTGAGGGCCATAAGTTGCTGAGGCTAGCCTTGAGTCTGCAATTCCCCTCTTTCCCACATACTGGGATTACAAGTGTGTGCCAGTACGCTCAGCTCATACATGCTTTTTTTTTATAACTATATTTCATAACTAATACAAAAGACCAATCCAGAAAAAAACCACAAGGTTTTGTGGTCTGAAGTTCCAAAAATTCAAGATGTGTAGGTCTGGATTACGTGTTCCCTTCTGCTCATCAGCTGCATGACTTTGCGCAAATTCTCTGAGCTTCAGTTTCCTAATTCTTAAAGTAGACACAATAATCTTATCTCAAAGGCTTTCGTGAACATTAAGTAACAGATTGAAGAACACCCTGTAGTTCAGCTCAGTTGATTCAATGCTTACTTTGAGCCAGGAGTCCAGGACAGGAAGTTGCATAAGTCTGGGCCCTGCTCTCTAGAGCTTGTGCTGTAGAGAGTGAACAGACAAGTCAAAGTAGACTCCAAGTTACACGTTAACTTCAGTAGGAGGGTGGGAGAGAACAAAGGAGATGCAGTCAGCTCAGGCTGGGAAGGCAGATGCAGCTGGGAAGGCTCCTGGAAGGGATGACAACTATGATGCGTCCTGAGATGAGTGAGCCAAAGCAAGAGGGAGTTGGAGGCGAACAGGGCTGGCAGGGGGACCAGCAAAAGGAAAGGCAGGGAGGCAGCAGACGCCAGAGTCTGTATGGATCCACATGGAGCAGTTCCACGGTAGTGGTCCTTCCGTATCCATAAGGGTTTGGTTCTAGGACCACCGCAGATACCAAACGCTGAGAATGTTCATGTCCCTTATATAAAATGACATAGCATTTCTGTATCACCTATACGCATCCTCCCACACACATTAAATCACCTCTAGATTATCTATAATACCTAAGACAATGTAAGTGCTATACAGAGAGTTGTTATACTGCATTGTTTAGGGAACGATGACAGGAAAAAAGTATGCGCTCGGGTCAGACACCTTTTCTCTCTCTATCTTTAATCCACAGTGGGTTGAATCCAAGGATGTGGACCCAGATACAGAGAGTTATGTGCCCTAAAATAAGGGCAGGGGCCAGGAAATGTCGAATTTTCAGGTATGGAGTTGACATTTAATGGGGAAGCGTGGAGTCACTTTAGATCAGGAACTGAGGCTATGCAAGACTTCTGCTGGAGGGTGGGTGTGGTTCAAATGGAGAGACACCACAAATGGAGACAAGGCTGCTATGCTCAGGTGAGGGTATATGAGAAACTCTGGAGAGAAGGAGAGAGATTTAAGACAGACTCAGAAAGGCAACTGGCTCAACCTACTGATGGAGCAAGGGAACGAGGGGAAGGAAGAGTCTGAGATGAGTTCTAGTTGGGGCTACCAGGTCAAAGGCAGCACCGTTGACTGAGGCGGAAGGACCAATCAGTGGGGAAGGGGTGAGTGTGGTTTAAGTTTTATTCTCCTTGAATATGAAGAGCTTGTGGGGCATCCAACCAGAAAGGATGCACAGAGCTATGCCAAGGTTCAGCAGTGAGGACAGGGCCAAGGAAATAAGATTTGGAAGTCACCAGCATGTAGGTGGCTGACACTGGCCAGAGCTGCTTCTCCCCCTGGCGGCATCTTCTCAGCCAGTGTGGGCTTGGCCACAAGACTGACTTAGGCCAATGGAGAAACGGCGTAGATGGAGTGACAGTTCTGGGTCAAGGCCTTCAGAGGTGTGCCCTGTTTGTCCTTGCTCCTGTGCTCCTGGCTGAGAAGAGAATGCCTCAAGTAGCCCCTGAACAGGCCTGGCCCGGCCTAGAAAAGCTTCAAGAAGGCCAGGTCCTTGGGCAGGGCCTGAGAGAAGAGCAGGATGGAAGAAATGTCCGGACAGAGGGGAGTGCGGCAGGAGGGCCCCCCACCCGGATGAAGGCAGAAAGCACAGGCGTGTGTGCAGGAACACCGAGAGGTGGCATGGGGCATCTGCGCCACCAAGCAGCTCCGTGCCTGGAGAGCGGCCTCCAGGAACAGCTTTCAGCCCAGATTGCTAATTAGATTTTTTTTTTTATAACTGTGTGTGAGATTTTTTTTCCAGGATCAGCATGGTGTGTCATCTGCGTCTCGGCAGGCTTCCCTTTCCAAATACGGCTCCGGGAACCTGTCAACCACCTCGCGCATGCTCCCTTGGAAATATTCCTCTTGTGTTGCGCGCGCTTAAAGAAAGAGGAGCCAGGAAAGAAGAAGTCTCACCTTGTCTTCGTGCGCCGGGGTGATGTTTGTGTCCTGTCGGGCCCATGTATCTGCACCCCAGTAGCCGTGTGTCTTCGACGGTGAAGACCGCAGGGACAGTTCTGGTAATTCTCTCCCCCGGACCCCCTCAGTGCCGTGGCCTCTTTGGGTTCTTTCTCAGTGCATTGGGGACAGGATGGGAGCGGCATGTGTGATGAGACGGGGTAAACTTGGTCTCCTGTCAGCCGCGGGACAGCCTGCCCCATCTCTGCCCTGAGAGAAGTCCCATGTGCTTCAGTCCCGGCTCTGCCGCTAACAGCTGTGTGACCTCGGGCAAGGCCCTGCACCTCCCTGGGCCTTGTTTTCTCTTCATTGAAATAGGAGGTTTGGACTACGTAGTCATTCAGAAAGTTTCCAACTTTGAAGTAGGAGCCTACGGGAGTTTGTCTTCTTCACATTACATTTAACAGTTTTTTTCTTTTTCCCTGGCTACTTAGGGGAACAGAGAGAGGCCTTGGAAAACACTACGTTTCAACAAACTGGAGTGTGGCTATTCATATTTGCGTGGAAATACAGTGGTGTCTTGGCGGTTAGTGGGAGCGGCCATTATTCAGACCGGCCTGGGTTTCAACTCTTGCTCTGTCCCTGACCCGAATGAGGCCTTGGGCAAGTTATCTTACTTCCCCAAACACCACTTTCCTCTTATTTATTGGAATAACAAGAGTTCCTGCTTGGTAAGGTGATTAATGAAGATTCCAGAGGATAAGAATTCAAAGTGCTTGGCTATGCCTGACACAGAGTAAACATATAATACACTTAATCACAATAATAAAAAATAAAACTATATGACCCCAGCTATACCACTCCTAGGTATCTTTCCAAAGGAATTGAAGTCAAAATATTATAGTGATACATGCATATCCATGTTTATAGCAGCACAATTCACAACAGCAAAATTATGGAAGCAGCCTAGGTGTCCGGCAAATGAATGGATTATGAAACTGGTATAGACACACAGTGGAATTTTACTCAGCCATGCAAAAGAAAAAAATTATGTCATTCGCAGGAAAATGGATGGAACTAGGGAATATTATACTAAGTGATATTAGCTAGTTTCAGAAAGTGAAGAGTTGTATGTTTTCTCTTTTATATAGAAGCCAGAGAGAAATTGGGGAACAAGACTTCAGATAAAGGAGGAGAGAGTCCAGTGGAAGGGGGTGGAAGAAGGAAGGTTGGAGGGGAGAGGACTGATGAAGAAGCCATTCAAATTATGCTATGCACATACACAACATGTAACTTTATCAGTACGGGGAGAGGGAGGGAGGGGGGTGGAACGTGGAAGGAAACACACCAAGTGCTGTGTGCACGTGTGTTTCTATCACTGAATCTCGTTAGGATGTATAATTACAATGCACCAATAAAAGTATGTTAAATTTAAAAAAACAAGAATAACATGTTAGCTAGTTTTTCATTACTTTAATAAAGTACCTGAGATAATTAACTTATAAAAAGAAAAGGTGCTTTTTTTTTTTTTTGGCACTAAGTATTGAACCCAGAGGGCATTTTACCTCTGAGTTATGCCCCCAGCCCTTTCTTCTTATTATTTTTTATTGGTGCATTGTAACCATGCTTTATGATGAAGTTCAGAATGATAGAGATATACACGCACACAGCATTCGGTAAGCCATCCCCCACCTCCCATCCTGATCCCCCCCCCGCATGATATTGAGATGGACGTTGCTAATCTTGTGTATGTACATCATGTCCATTGAAGTGTTTCCCTCATCCAGTCTCTACCCACCTCCTTAGGCCCCACTAGGGTTTCTCTTCCTTTGTCTAGAGTCACTTTTGCATCCCAGTTTCTCCTTAGTTCCACATATGAGGGAAACCATTTGACCTTTCATTTTTTGTGATGACTAATCTTTCTTAGCATTAAAATCCATCTTCTCATCCTGCACAAGAGTCAACTCAGGATGGATCAAAGACTTGGAAATTAGACCAGAGACTTTGCAATTACTAAAAAAGGGCATAGGACCAATGCTCAACATATGGGTACTGGTAGAGACTTCCTCAGTAAGACCTCCAAGGCGCAATAAATTAAAATGTGGGTTAATAAGTGGGATTGCATTAAATTAAAGAGCTTCTATGAGCAAAGGAAACCATCAAGAACCTTAGTAGAGAGCCAGTAGAATGGGAGAAAATTTTTGCCAGCTAATCCTCTGACAGAGTACTAATATCTAGAATATACAAAGGACTTAAGAAACTTACTACTAAAAAACAAATAACCTGATCAAAAACAATGGGCAAGTGAACTAAATAGACTCTTTGCAAAAGAAGAAATACAAATGGCCAATAGATATATGGAAAAACGTTCAACATCATTAGCAATCAGAGAGATGCAAATTAAACGTACACTGAGGTTTCACCTAACCCCAATTAGAATGACAGTCATCAAAAACACAAACAATAATAAATGTGAGCAAGAATGTGGGAAAATAGGAACTCTGATAGATTGTTGGTAGGGTTGCAAATTAGTGTAGTCATTTTAGACATCAGAGTAGAGGTTTCTCAGAAGAATGGGAATGGATCCACCACATGACCCAGCTATACCACTCCTGAGTATCTACCCAAAGGGACTGAAACCAGACTATCAGAGTAATGCTTGCATATCTATGTTTATAGCAGCACAATTCACAATAGCCAAATTATGGAACCAGCCTAGGCTTCCATCCACAGATCAATGGATTACAAAATTATGGGATGTATACACCATGGAATTCGACTCAGCCCCAGCCCCCCTTTTCTGAAACAGGGTTTCCCTAAGTTGTTGAGACTGACCTCAAATCTGCTATGCTCCTATCTCTGCCTCTCAAGTACTGGGATTGCAGACATGTGCCACTATGCCTGGCTGAAAAGGCTTATTTTGTCTTACAGTTTTGGAGGTCCTAGCCTTTGGAGATCCTGGCCCATGATCAATTAATTCCATTGCTTTTTTTTTTTTTTTTTTTTTTTTTTTTGTACTGGGGATTGAACCCAGAGGTACTCTACCTCCTTAGCTATAACACTAGCCCTCTTATTTTGAAATGAGATCTTGCTAAGTTTCTGAGGGTCTTACTAAGTTGCTGAGGCTGGCTTCAAACTTGCAATTCTACTGTCTCTGCTCCCAAGTACTAGGATTACAGGCATGTGACACTGCCTCCAGCTAATTCCATTGCTTTAGGCAAGGCAGCAGCAATGTCATGGTGGGAGCACATTGTGGAGAAAAACTGCTTATATCATGAGCTAGGGAGCCAAGGGAAAGAAGAATGGCTGAGAAGCGATGATCACTTTCAGGAGCATGCCCCAGTGACCTAAAGACCTCCTTTTGGCCCTGTCTCTTAAAGGTTCCACCACCTCTGTGTTAGCTTTCTGTTGCTGTGACAAAGTACATGAGAAACACGACTTAAAGGAGGAAATCTTTGTTTTGGCTCATGGTTCAGAGGTCTCAGTCCATGGTTGGCTGGCTCCATTGCTTTGGGCTTGAGATGAGGCGGAACACCATGGTAGAAGTGTGTTGTGGAGGAAAGTGGCTCACTTTATGGTAGCTGGGAAGCTGAGAGAGAGAGGGAAAGTGAGAGCAGGGACAAGATGTAGTCCCCAGGGGCGTGCCCCAAGGACCCACTCCCTTCAACTAGGTCCCACCTCCTACAATTTCCATCGATAATGCCGTCAAACGGTGACTCCACCAATGGATCAATCCACGGGTGAGGTCTGAGCCTTCATAATCCAATCACTTCCCAAAGCCCCACCTCTGAACACTGCTGCACAGGGGGGCTGAGCCTGCAACATTTGAGCCTTGGAGGATGTTCCAGATCCAACCCATAAGGACTTTACAACAGCTCCACCCTGGGGACCAGGCCTTTAACACAGGAGCCATTGGAGGACATTCAAGATCTGAATTATAGCGAATAATGATCACGTATGTTGTGCTTCCTGCCCCCACGCCTTTTCCTCTAATGAAGAAAATAGTAAAAGGAAAAAAATCTCATGGTGGGGGAGAGAGATGACTCAGACAGCTAGAGAGCAAGATTGGGACGGTAGGACCACCCAGTTTATCCTGCAGCCTCAACACCTAGCTCAGTGCCCAGCACGTAGCAGCAATGGGCAGAAAGCATTTCCTAAAGGTGAGAATGAAACAGAGCTGCTCAGTTCTCGGGCTTTCTGGCTTGTCTTATCTGCTGCCCTAATGGAGCCAACCAGGAGGGTATTCAGCGATTCTAGACCTCCTCTTAAAGTTTAGAACAGGGCAGTCAACTAGAATCATAAAGCAGGCCACACTTGGAATTTTAATAGGTGAAATAAATTTTAATAATATATTTTATTTTATCCATTACATAGAAATATCATTTTGACATGTAATCAATATAAACACTATAATTAATTTTTTTGTGCTAAGTTGGAATTCTGGTGTGAGTTTCACACTTGGAATACATCCCAGTTCAGACCAGCACATTCAAGTGATCAATAGCCACACATGTCCAGTGGCTACTCTATGCAGGGAAGCACAGACCAAGGAAGCAAGACCAAACCTCTCCTTCCATCTACCCCAAGCCTACCCCTCAGCTCACTTCCTGTCTGAGGACCCAGTTCTTTCCCAGGTGGCTGCCCTGGAGAGTAGCTTCCAACTTCTTGGAAGATAGGCCCACTACTCACCTGGGTGTGTCTTATTTACCTGTCTTGCCAGAAAAACTACATCAGAATGACACATCCAAATCCCAACACGCACTCCACAAAATACACATACACAACATGGAGTTGACATTTCCAAACATGTCTAAGCTTTGTTTTTTGAAATAGGCAACTGTTTCAAATCACTCTTCTCTTTTTCTGGCATATCTTGGGAGAGCTTTATCCAATGTGGATATTTGCTTGTATTCAACCCTTTCTGACAATTTGTTTATTCAATTTGAGTGCTTACTAAGTGTAATGGAGTTATAAACACAGCAATGTACAGGAAAGATCTCCTGCTCTAGGGAACCTTAAACTTAAGTGATAAGGGCAGATAAGCAACATCTTATAATACAGTGTAATGGGGGAGTAATGTTAGAGGCCCTCTAGAAGTTCCTAGCAGATGACTAACCTGGCACAGGAGTGTGTGAGGCTTGAAGACTGAGTTAAAGTTGGGGTGTGGGTTGATGGATGTGGGATGGGGAAAGGAAGACAGCATCCAGGTCCAGGAGGAACACACACACGTATCCTGCTGGAGCCTAGGAAGAGTACATCTGTGGCTTGGAGGACATGTCAAGATGGCGATGGGCAATCATGGTCAATAGTTTGGACTTTATTTAAACTCTGTAATAAAAATCCTGAGAATTTCGGCTCTGGTTCTGATTTCTCACCTGCATTCTTATCCTGCATTCCCAGCTGTTTACAGTGCGTTTCCATGTTTTGATTAAATTCAACATGCTCAGTATCACTCAGCACCTTCATTCCTCTCTATTCAATATTCCAAACTGAATCCCTGTCCTCATTTTCCTGTCTCTTGTAATGAGAAGAGCATAATTCCAGTCTCCTACCTCAGCTACGACATCTTTCGTTCCTCCCATATCTTCACCCACTATACACAAGCTGTCACCAAATCTTGCTAATTTTTTTTGACTGATCATCTGAAGGCTTTTGGTTCAGGCACTTTCTGGCTCCCCTGAAGATAATTCATCACTCATGTTTTAAATAATAACTTTAAATTTTCACCAGGCTATCAAAATTCCAAGTGGTATAATTTGTACTCTTTTGAGATATCATTTTGGAACACACTAGTGGTTTTAAAAATCACATCAGATTATAAAGTAGGAAAATAATTTCAGTGGTCCAGAAAAGCCCCAAGTAATTTTTATTGGAAAAAAGACAACTCTCAATGTTGTATTTATTCTTAGAGTCTACTGTCATGTAGTAAAAAATTCAGCTCTCCTCTGAAAGGCATAAGGTTTTATTACCTGCAGAGAGAACCCGTTAACAGGGCCTTTTCATTTCCTAATTGTGCTCCACCCTTTCTATGTATTCTCTAGATACATCACCTGCAAGTTTATTCACCCTTAAACAATGCTCAACCCTGTTTAAACTTGTCCTTGAAGTGTCTTACTTCATGTTGGCTCAGCAGTTCATTATAACCACACCCTGAAAACTGGACATGGAACATATAAAACACAAGGACCAGATTTCATTTTGTGTCTCAGGAATAAATGATAATTTCCCCCAGTTGTATTTTGTCATATTTTAAACAAAATATCCACTGGCTGGAAATTCCATTTCAATCAGTAAGTGTTGGTGGAGACTTATGGACTGTGTTTAGCATGCAACTGCTTGTTAGAGGTATGGAGGCCTTGATTTCTACAACTGAAAACCAGGACACATGGTGTGACAATGGGACAGGGCACTCGACATTAGTACTGTCCTGGAAAATTTAGGTTATGTGATTGCCACAGTTACAGGAAATGCAGAGAAATATTGTCCCTCGAGCTTGTAACTTTATTGGAAACACAGCCTAGCACACATTCATTAACTTCACCACCAAGTAAATAGTAAGAACATGCCTTCTAGAGGAGATACTTTGTTAGCTGGGAGGATAACAAAAATATAATATAGTCAATGCTTTCTCAAACAAGGTAGCCCCCTGCAATGGTCAATTTTATTTGTCACCTTGGTGAGGCTGTGGACTAGATGTTAACATTTAAATCAGTAGCCTTTGAGTAAAGTAGATTACCTTTTATACTATTGGTGGGCCTCATTCAATCTGCGTTGTGGTGAGATGTAGAATGTCCCCTGAAGGGCTCATGAATTAAGGTTCAGAGTTGACATAATTAAGTCAGGAGGGTTGTAATCTCATCAGTGGATAAATCTATTGTAATGGATTTACTGGGTGGTAACCTAGGCCAGTGGAATATGGCTGGGGAAGGAGGGTCTCTGGGAGCTATGGCCTTAGGGACTGTGCTTTTGTCTTTGAATCCCCTTCCCCTTGCTTGCTTGCTCTCTCTTGCTTTGGGCTTCTGTTATGTGAGGAGCAGATCTCTCTCTCTCTCTCTCTCTCTCTCTCTCTCTCTCTCTCTCTCTCTCTCCTTCCCACTACCATGCCCTCAGCTTTGCAGACCCCAGCCTAACATGAACTGAACCCTGAAATCTCCAAAGTCTGTGAGCAAATAAATCTTCCTTCCTCTAAGTTGTGTGGTCAGGCTTTTTTGGATTATGACAGTGAGAATGTTGACCAAGACAATCTGTTAAAGCCCTTAAGAACAAAGATTGAGATTCCCCCCAGAAAAGGGAATTCCACCTATAGATTGCCTTCAGACTCAAGACTACAATATAGACACTGGCTAGAATTTCCAGCCTCCTGGCCTGTCCTGCAGATTTTAAGACTTATGAGAGCCCATAATTGTGTGAGCTAATTTTTAAAAATAAACTTCTCTTTCACAAGGAAACACACACACACACACACACACACACACACACACACACACACAGGTTCAGTTTCCCCAAAGAATCCTGACTAACATAGCTCACATAAAAATTGTTACTTATTTCCCACTTTGGACATAATTTATGAATTTTAAACATAAGTGTATAATGCCCCCCCTTTTTTCACAAATGGTAACATCCTACTTAACAATATGCCCTCAAGCAATGGTTTTGAACACATGGCATGTACTTTGAAAGCCCACCTTGCTGCAGAAGAGAACATTTAGAAGCCAAAATGAAATTGTCATATGAAACAAAAATTGAATTTCTTGTGGAATGAGAAAGTAGGCAATGTCAAAAGGGTGAGAAAACTCAAAAAGGACTCAAGAGAGGGAGACAATGGGAAGGAATGCAGAGGGAAAGCAACTTTGGCCATTTGATTACAAAGTTGGGGGTGAAGGAAACCACAAGGATGGATAGGCCCTGTGCCTGTGAGTATCTTTACATTGGAAAGATACTCTAGAAAGAGAAGGGAACAGAAGAGCCAGATTGGTCAGAGCAATTGGCGGGGCGGGGTGGAAGTGGGGGGTCATCAAAATTACTTGGAAGTAAAAAAAAGGAGCAAAGAATGTATTTAAGATGCAGAACTGTGAGTTCAGCACTAGATTAAGGTTTGGGGGCTTCCCATGAGCTGTTCAGTGGGAAATAGTACAGGTTGTTCTGCTCTGCAGGGAAACGTGCTTTGTAGCAAGAGAATTCTGCAGATAGTTGATTTCCGCATCTGATTTAAGAACTTAGCAGACCCACTCCTGTGAACTGGCAATAGAAAATGCTTGGAAGGGGGAAATCTTATGAATAATTAGATATAATTAGGTTGTCAGCTCATATATCATTATGCCTTGCCTCTCAGGGATGTTTTGCAGATTAATTAGTTAATGTTTGTAAAATAAGCTCCAAGTGCCATGTATCATTGGCATAGAATTTGATTTTTAGTGTGATGAATGTAATTAAGTCATGTTGATTTCATAGGAATCTTCACTGCAGGGTAACGTCTGTTTGGGAAGGTTCTGGGCCATGGGTGCCCGGGTTCACACACTGGCATTCCATCAAGGTTAGCTCTTGGTGGCAGGCATTTTTGCATCATGTGTAATACACACCTCAGGCAGGATGAGACATTTAAAGTGTCAGATTAGAATTGTGGTTTCTATTGATGAAAAAAGGTTATGTCTGTACATTAACATTCAACTTGACAGTATAGTAATTAAAAGAGAAAGCTTTAATCTGAAGATCAGTAGGGGAGAAAATATTAAGGGTCTTTCTGGGCCTTAAGCCATCCTTGCCTACAAGTGACTCATATTCTTTAGTTAAGAAATTAATTCTTGAGCAGGGCGTGGAGGCGCACGCTTGTAATCCTAGCATTTGGGAGGCTGAGACCGGAGGATCCGGGTTCGCGGCCAGCCTCAGCTACCTAGTGAGGCATTCTGCAACTTAGTGAGACCCTGTTTCAAAATAAAGACAAAAAAAAAAAAAAAATAGGGCTGGGGGTCTAGCTTGGAGGTAGAATGCCCCTGAGTTCAATCCCTAGTACTGCCAAAAAAAAAAAAAAAAAAAAAAAAAGAAAAGAAATTAATTCTTTTAAACTCAGAAATGTTCCCAAGCAGAGGGTGCAGGCCTATGCCTGTTATCCCAGGGACTTGAGAGGCTAAGGCAGGAGGATTGCAAGTTCAAGGCCAGCCTGGGCAACTTAGCAAGACCCTGTCAAAAAAAAAATTCCCAACCCATACCTGTTAGTAACTGGTTTACAGGTTCAAGTATGCAATTCATATCTTTAGATTTTTGAGAGCTGAATCAAACAAGGCCTAGGATAATGTTTTTTAAACATTTTGGTCTCAGGACCTCTTAATTATTTAAAAAATGACTAAAGACCTCAGTGAGCTTTTATTCACATGGTTTATACCTAAGTAATGTCTGTTGTATGAAAATCAAATTTAAGAAAAAAACTTTAAATTTACTTCTTCATTAAAATCATGAGCCCATTGCTTAATCACATAGATAAAATACCTTTAATGAAAATATTAAAAGAGTGGCCTTGTTTTACATTTTTGTAAGTTTCTTCAATGTCTAGTTTAATGAGAAACAGCTGTGTTCCATAGCGGCTTCTGCATCCAATCTGATGGGATACATTGTTTTGGTTGAAAGTAGATGAAGAAAATTTGGCCTCACACAAATCTGTAACTGGAACAAGAGGAATAGTCTAACAGCCTTTTTAGATAATTGTGGTTATTCCTTTCTGATTTGACACCAAAACTTGACAAGAAGTAGTTTAACTGTTGGTTCCTGAAACCAACATTTTTGTACTTCACTGCATTAAAAATTCACTGGTCTATCTTGTACCAGGATCAAGCACTGGTCATTTGGAAACTATCGATTCACTGAGTTATACAGATCTTCTAATTGTTGACACATTTCAAGATCAAATAGTCACTTTCATTAATACCATGGATTTCATCATAAATTCTTTAAGTATTGATATGCTGTCAAGTTTTCTCAAATTCTCATTTTGACTTGAAAGCTGGAATTTTATTATTGGCAATAAATACTTTCAACTGTTTTCCTTGAAGTGATAATATTACTTTGTTCATTTTAGGGAATATATCTGCCAAATACTCATATCTGAATATCCATAGTTTGTTTTCCAGTAAAAATGAAATTCTATTTTTTTTAAAGGCAACTAGTTCAGCTCACAACTTGAATAATCACACTATGATTTTCCTTGAGTCAAAATCATAACCAGTATACACTGAGGTCTTTATGAGAATTTCTCATTTCTTCACATAGCATATCAAAACAATATGTGTTCAAGGGTCAACATTTAATAAAATGAATGCTTTTTGTTCTTTATCGATGTCAGTGTTAAGTGAACTGTAAGAACAGTCTGTGGGTGCATGATGGTGACATTCATACTCACTGCTAGTACAGTTTGGTTCCCCTACCTTAGATGGTGCTGTTTTACATGTTTTATCCAGGAGTTTCATAATTTTGCTCAGCCAATGCAAATGTCAACACTGTGAAAAAGCAACTAATTTCCTAGTTTTATTATGAAAATAGTACTGAACTTGTGTGCTTTCTTAAAAGGGTCTTGAAGATGTCCAGGGGTCCACGGGAAACACTTTGAGAACCACTGGCGTAAGAAATTCCCTGAAGCCGGATGTGGTAGCACACGCCTGTAATCTCAGTACTTGGGAGGTTCAGCCTTGAGGATCAGAGGTCTGAGGACAGCAATTAGTGAGACTCTCTGCAACCTAGTGAGGCCCTGTATTAAAAGAAAAAGAAAAAGCCGGGTGTGGTGGCGCACGCTTGTAATCCCAGCATTCGGGAGGCTGAGACCGGAGGATCCGGGTTCGCGGCCAGCCTCAGCTACCTAGTGAGGCACTCCGCAACTTAGTGAGACTCGGTTTCAAAATAAAGAATAAAAAAAATAGGGCTGGGGGTATATCTTGGAGGTAGAATGCCCCTGAGTTCAATCCCCAGTACCGCAAAAAAAAGAAAAAGAAAATGGCTGGGGTGCAGCTTGGAGGTA
>PVLC010003394.1:5642-34679 GCA_004027655.1 Graphiurus murinus
TATGGAACCAGCCAAGATGTCCAACAACAGATGAATGGATTATAAAACTATGGGATATGTACACAATGGAATTTTACTCAGCCATAAAGAAGAACAAAATCATGTTATTTGCAAGGAAATGGAGGGAACTGGAAAACATTATGTTAAGTGAGATTAGTCAGTCACTAAAAGTTAAAAATCAAATGCTCTCCCTAATATGGGGAAGCTAGGGAGAAAATGGGACATAAGAGGGACTCCAGGTGAAGGAGAATCCTTAAGTGAACAAAAAATGTGACTTAATGGAAGGTAATGGGAGGAGGGAGGACACCCTAATGAGCATGATGTACTTACAAGATCACATCAAAGTCAATCACTAAACTGACCAGGAGATAGGGGGAGGATGGGTGGGAATTGGGGAAGGATTAATGAGAAATATATGCATGGATGTCTTTACCTGTACTAGCTTGTACCCAACAAAAATGTGTGATTAACCCTGTTGTACCCAAGAAATGTATAAAAATCCATGCTAAAAAAATAAAAAAATTAAAAAAAAAAAAAAAAAAAACTGCAGCTTTCAAAATGTGTTAAAAGAAAGGAAACAGCACTCTCATTATGGCTCCTCCTTAAGATATTGCATTTCTAACAAATTGTATAGCAGTTCTTGAGGACTATAATGGAGAAAAGAGAGAAGAACTGACTTGGCCTAAGGCCATCTGTAGAGCTGTTAGGTACTCCATGCCCCAACCCAGACTTAGCAAATCTAGTCCATTTTATAGGTCCTCCAGATCTCTCCAGAACCAGGGTTTTATGTCATCAGATTGACATAACACCTTGACTGATATGATGCCAGAAATCTTGTGACAGCCTTCTTATGACATCACAATGTGGCAGACAGCATGACATGGTGAGACAGAGCTAGAAAGTTTGTGTCCTTCCTCTTCCTCCTCCTCCTTTTTCTCCTCCTCCTCCTCCTCCTCCTCCTTCCTTGTGCTGAGGATTAATCTCAGGGACCCCTACCTCTGAGCTGTACCCTGAGCCCTACTTTATTTTTATATTTGGAAACAGGGTCTTCCTAATTTGCTGAGGCTGGTTTTGAACTTGTGATCCTCCTGTCTCAGCCTCGACAGTACTGGAATTACAGGGTGCAACACCATGCCTGGCTCTCTTCCTCTTCTTATAAACCCAGTAATGCTACTACCTGGGGACCTCACCCTAATGACTTCATCCAGTTCTAATTGTCTCCTAATTGTTCCACCTTGAAATGCCATTAATGTATGATTTGGGGGATCAAGTTTTCAAGACATGAAACTTTGAGTAACAAATTCAAATCATAACATTTTCTCAACATTGAAATTTGTAATTAAAATGGGGCATCAGGCATTAATGGCCCCACATGTATTGTCTGAGTAATAACTGGCTCTAAAGCTTTGTGTTTCCTGAACCTACAAACAAAGCAGCAACTTTCTTGTCTATCTGAGGCCATCAGAATATCCAGGTTATGTAGGTGTGTCTCCAATACCCCAAAAGTCCAATTAGATGTCCAACCTCCCATTTTTTGTATCTAGTTGGGTTAATACTAACAGTTTTCAACTGACTGGCTTTGAAGTTTGGTATGGGGTTCTGGTCCAAGTGGAGTCTACAAATATCACTTATGGGATCAGTGCCTGAATTTTGTTAAGGTTCATTTTCCAGCTTTGCTTTTACATACATGCAAATGTTAAGACAAAGGTCTAGCATGTGATCTATTCGTTGAAAGCTAAAGTGAAAATGTTATTTATGTAATGCAAGCACAGAGATCCTTTGACCAAGAGCATATTAGGTCTTTGTTCCTCAAAGAGTTCGAGAAGAATGTATTAGCCAGACCAATGATTGCATACTAAAGTGCTGGAGGTCTCTATGGTGTCTTCTGTCACTGTGATCATATATGGAACCACTGGTCCTTGGGTCTACCACAGTTTTTAACCCTCTCCAGTCAATCATCAAATATCAGGCCTTACTGACTTTGTTAACTGGTCAAACCAAACAGAAGTGGCAATGGTTGCCCACAACACTTTTGCTTGTAATAAATTTTGATATTGCCTTAGTTGTATTGTATTATGAGGTTTGGGGACACATGGTAGCTCTCAGCTATGGACTTGTCCCACAGGGATGGCTAAAATCCTTATTTTGGTTGGCACATAGCCCTGTAAACATGATGGGATTATATATAGCATTTGGAAATCAATTCTTATAATGCATTCAACTGAAGGAAATGATCATTGGCATACTGAATAGGCCAAATAGGCCCTACCCATAAGTAAGCAACTCCTTATCTATCATGCTGTTAAGCCCCTACAGGCACTGGGACTCCATGACCTTCAGTAGAGTCAGAAACTATGGTTACTTGGACCTCACTGTCCAACAGTTCCATGCAACTTAGAATTCCACCTCCCCCACAATGCCCACTCTAATAAGTTTATAAGCTCTGTTCTCCAGTCTGCGGGTGAAAAATCTTGGCCCCATCTGTATGTTTGCTTCATTTTGGAGGGGTCTGGGTATAAAGACTTTGATGTCCCTTCCTAGGAAGATAACTCTCTCAGGAAGCCTCATACAGATGTGTATGCGTCCATTCTATATATAACATCAATATTGCATGTAGACAATTGAATATTACTTGGATTTGTGTAACCGTGATTCCACCTCCACTCTGTGCAAGACGGTGGTAGCCTCATCTTCCCTACTCAGAAACTACAGGAAACTTAGGCAATCACTGGTTGAAGTCGGAGGCCAGGATGCCAGAAACGAGCCAAATAAGGAAACATTCCAACTTGTTGGCTTAGCCTTCTGCGGCTACGACTTACTGAATCAGCTAAAATGGGAGAGGAAGACTAAATTCTGAGCAATTCTCCCAAGACTGCACCATTTCTTCCCAGATAGCAAAACATTCTTTTCTATCTTTTCTTCCTCCACCCTCCCCCATCATCATCAAATATCCAAGATAGCTAAGACAACAAAGTGTTTCCCTGGCTTTGTGCCCTTCCCATACTAGTGTTTGAGAGAATGTATATCTCTTTCTCTGAAGGAGCATAACGCACTCTTGTGTAAGGATGGGTCACATTACATATTTTGGTACTTCCTCAAGTGCCTCAGAGACCATCTGAGTGCCTCTGACCCATAAACTTCAAGTATTTCTGCGTCTCTTTTAGTCTCTTTTACTCATTTCCAGTTATCTGCCCAGAAATGAGCAATTGCAATGTCTACAGTCACTAAGCTTCAATCTGTAAGCATCAATCCCATTTTCATATTCCTTTGTATCCCACATCGTTGCAGCCAGCTCACTCACACCTACAGGGAGGAGAGAGAGTGAGAGTAGTCACTACATCCCTCTTATCTTCTTTCCTTTGTATAAATCATCCAGCAGCATCTCAGGGAATTGCTCCTCCCACTCCCCCAAACCATCCTCTTGTCTGGCCCATTCTGACTCAGTGCACCAATTGATGTTACTTTGTTCTGGTGAAGTTATACTTTCTTTATATTATCAGCAAAATATATATAGATCAATCAAATGTGTTTTGTGTTTGATAAACTCTTATTTTTATCAAATTTTTAAATATTATTTTTACAAATTTTCCAACAGGAGTAAAGAATAAGTAAAAATGATGATCATGTTTCAGTAGGTCTTCTTGACTCCATTCCTACTGTGAATTGGAATCTCAAAATTATTTGCCATATGAGTGACTTTACAAGAAAATAGATTTCTTGGATTCTGTGAATTGACATATGAAAAGCCAGCTCACAGTAGTGGTTGCCAAGGCTTTAATCAGAGAAAAGTGACTCAGTTTGAAGTAGTTCAAGTTCAAATGAAAGATGTGCTAAGATTTTGGATATGCTGCTTTATTTTGAAACTTGGAGCAAATTTAATCTGAAAATAAGTTTAAATACTTATTTGCATTGCCTATTGAGCTATGTGAGGGATTTAGATTTTATGTTAAATAGTGTGTATTCTGAGATTGCATGTTCTGCCTGATATGGTAAAATACAGAGCTTAAAGATTTAAAAATATTTGAAAGATAGTGCTCTATCAAAAAATGTGTAAGAAGATTTAATGGCAATATAAGTTGTGTGCCCCTAATCTGAAAATCAGAAAGCTGAAATCCTCCAAAATCCAAAACTTTCTAGGGGCAACATAAAGCTATAAGTGGAAAATATCACATTTTATTTCATATGATGAGTTGCAGTCAAAATGCATGCTAACCATAATACTATATAAAATTAACTTCAGACTTTGTGCGTGAGATTCACTTGAAATATAAGTGAATTTCATGTTTAGATTTGGGTCCAAACTCCAAGATATTTCATCTTCTATATGCAAGTATTAGAACAGACAAGAAAGTAGAGAAAATCCCCAAATCTGAAACAATTCTGGCCCCAAGTATTTCAGATAAAGGACTATTCAACCTGTGCTAACATCATTCCATAATATTTATACAGAAACCCTTATCACATTTTTCCTGCTTGTTCAAATTAAAGTTTGTTATTCATCCACAGAGGTTTTTGAACCTCGTTTCATTCGTGTGATTTTCTGCTTTTCAAGAGATTTTCTGCTGCTATCTTAAGAGGAAGAGATTGTGGCATTTTACAGGCAGCTGCTTATTCTTCAGAAGCTGAGTCTGCACTGCCGAACATTGCCTTAAATTTAATTACTGTTTATGCCAGTTTGTTTTTCTTCAATTTGTAACAGAGTGAAATGAACTGTGTTAGATTCATTCACGATTTTATATACATCAGAAAAGTTATTTTATTCTACATTAGGTTTCACATGCATGTCTGTGTGCATTTATCAAAAAGAAGGCAAAATATGAATTGAGATATTTAAATCTTTCAGACATTACATAACAAATCATTGTCCTTTGAAGCTGAAGCTGGATGTTTACTTGGAATACAATTTAAAACAAATTGCTAGCAGAGAGACACAGTCATTTAAACATCATGAATAATAGGGCATTATCATATCTTAAGATATTATATTTAAAGCAAAGATGATAGATTGTGTTTCTACAGAATGTGGATATAATAACATTTGTTAAAGATTTTAAAAATCTTAAATTAGCCGGGTGTAGTGGCACATGCCTGTAATGCCTATAATCCCAGTACTTGGGAAGCTGAGTCAGAAGACTCGAAGAATCACAGTCAGCCTCAGCAATTTAGCAAGGCCCTCTACAATTTAGTGAGACCTGTTTTAAAATAATCCTTTTTTTTTTTTTTTTTTTTTTTTGGTACTGGGAATTGAACCCAGAGGCTAAAATAATCCTTTTAAAAACAAAAAAATAAAATAGGACTGAAAGTGTATCTCAGAGGTAGAACGCCCCTGGGTCCAATCCTCCATATCACAAAAATAAAGAAAAAAACTTAAATTATCCATAGTCTAATACTCTCTTATATTAAAAATATTCACTGGTAGCCGGGCGTGGTGGCGCACGCTTGTAATCCCAGCATTCCGGAGGCTGAGACCGGAGGATCCGGGTTCGCGGCCAGCCTCAGCTACCTAGTGAGGCACTCCGCAACTTAGTGAGACTCGGTTTCAAAATAAAGAATAAAAAAAATAGGGCTGGGGGTATAGCTCGGGGGTAGAATGCCTCTGAGTTCAATCCCCAGTACCGCAAAAAAAAAAAAAAAAATTCACTGGTAACAATGGACTGTTGTATGTTACAGACTTTCCTGGTGCCATCTGCTACACAAGGCAAAAATGTCTTTGCTTCTTTCCTGGAAATTATTCCTTAAAGTTGATGAATTTTACTTTTGGAATAATGTTAAGATAAAAGGCATCAAATAAAATATAATATATGTATACTTTGTTGAAAAGTCTTAAAAGATACTTTGTTATTTTCAAAATCTGAAAATGAAAGTATGTAGATATACACACTATTTTGTGTGTGTGATTGAAAGAAATCATTTACTCTTGGTGATTTATTATCAGGACTACTACTGGCCAACTTTCAATCTCAACTTCCCTGACAACTGATTTCTCTCTTATTTTAGTCAACAGCTGTAATAATTTCAGTTAGTGGCAAAAACTGAAGGACAGCCACCATGAGGAAATATGTAGTTTAAAATACTTTTCCTTCTCCTTATTTTTCTCCTTCTCTCTCCCTCTCCTCCTTCCTCCTCCTCCTCCTCCTCCTTCTTTCTAATTTGCTTCAGTCTCCTTTAAATGATTTAGAAAAATGATAGCCAGACCATGCCTTAATTATACCTGTGGATTCCTTTACCCATTATTTTTTCTTTATATCCTCAAAGTGAAGGCATGATCCTATCTTAATTATAATCAATATAATTTTGTATTTCTAAAGGTACACCAAGAGCCTAAATAAATAAATAAAAGGCAAACATTGAGTTTTAAAATAATCTAAAATATAGTAAAGCCATTATCATCAGTCAATGCTAGCCAGTGCTAGTCTTGTATAAAATGAAAATACCAATTAGGATTACCATAAAATCATCTTTCTTTATATCATTTTCTTTTTTTTTTTTTTTTTTTTTTTTGCAGTACTGGGGATTGAACACAGGGGCATTGTACCTTCGAGCTACACCCCCAGCCCTATTTTTTATTCTTTATTTTGAAACAGGGTCTCACTAAGTTGCGGAGTGCCTCACTAGTTAGCTGAGGCTGACCGCGAACCCGGATCCTCCAGTCTCAGCCTCCCGAATGCTGGGATTACAAGCGTGCGCCACCACGCCCGGCTATTCATTTTCTTAATAAAATATTCAGATAATTAACTATTTGCCAATTACTAGAATTTTATTTTAAAATCTTTTATTTTGTTTCTCATATTTGTTTTCATTATCACTTTTACTATGTTAGTTTTTGATAGTTTCTAGCAGAGGATGCTCAGTTTTCCAATTATATTTATATGCTAACTAGTTTTTACAGGATCTTTTGAAATCTTGGAATATGTGAAGCCTGTATAACATGGAGTGATTTTAATAAAGAAATTATACAAAGGCATATTCATTTCCTCAGGGTCCAAGAGTTTAGTAAACTAGAAAATAAATCGAGTCAGTGATTTAATTTTAACAAACTTGGCAATAACAATATTCAATACCTTTAGAAATATGAGACATGTCCTTCTTCAATGTGGAGACATGGCTATACTTGAAAACCACATTTTATGATTTTGGTCATGTCATTGTAATAATTAGACCATTTTCTCTGGGTAGAAGTCATAATAAGAATTATTCATCCAAGATTTTCTTTGACCTCTGATGAAATGCTCTAGTGCTTTATTCCTAGTGAATAAAAAATGAAATTAAAAAGTAAGTTTATGAAGCCCAGTGTTGGCTGTGTCTATTTAACATTTTCTTCAATCAACAATTATTCTATAATGCAGAGACTTTTAAAACATGAGTTACCTTAGCCTTCTGTTGATAAGATGATTCTTTGCACTATTTGAAATGTCCAGATAGAACTAGAAAACTCTCACCAAAATCCCCTTGTCTTAGATGTGAAAAAATAGCTTCCTTAGTGGGCATGTTCCCTGAATACAACTGAATTTTCTTGCGTATTGAAGAGATCTGTAGTCTGTAGCACTCAAGATGATTGACAATCTCCATATACAATTATAGCACGACACTTCTCACTTGAGATAGCAAGGCAAACTTTCTTATATTTCCTGACATTACAAAATATTAGGCATATTTAAAATCGAATAGCATAAGCCAGGAGTGATGGTGCTTGCTTCTAATCTCAGTACTTGGGAGGTTGAGACAGAAGGATTAAAAGGTTCAAGACCAGCCTCAGCAACACAGTGAGACTCTTAGCAACCTAGTGAGACTTTCTTTCAAAAAAATTAAAAAGGGATGGGGTTGTTGTTTGGAGGTAGAATGCCCCTGGGTTCAATCCCAACTAACACACACACACACACACACACACACACACACACACACATATGATTAGCATAGAAAAATGTAAAGATTCAGAAGTAATCTATACTTTTTCTCCTCTTATTGTAAAATATAAATTTTCTCAGTGGATTTCTATGATTCACACTTTATCATTGCATGCCCTCCCAATAATGGCTTATTAAATCTAAATATTTGTAAATGATGGGCAGTTTGTCTTTTGCAAATGGTTAAGGACTCCCTAAAAATTCCTAAGGCAGTTATGTCCAAAAACTCTTAATGCATATTGCATCAAAGATTGTCTTAATATGTCATGTCTAGGTATTGGAGTATAGCTCAGTGGTAAAGCACTTACCTACCATGTGTGAGGCCCACAATTTAATCCCCAGAGCTATACACACACAACAAAATGTTATGACTAATAAGTCCAATAATTCTCCTTTCTAGACAGGCATGATATTGGCTACCCTGAATACTGAGAAAAGTTCGCATTTTCATAGGAAATTCTCCTTAGATATTTAGAGAAGCCTCCAGCTTATCAAAATGAAATTTCCTATATCAGAGTCTGGTATAGAAAGAGGCCCATTTTGTCTATTGCTCTTTTCTTTACAGCAAATCTTTCTATTAACTTTTATCATGACCATTTTTTGTGTTAAATTATAGTTATTCATATGCTTCTCTTATTTTTATTTAACTAGTTTTAGATAAAGTTATCATCATAGTATCTTTCTTATAGTAGTTGGATTTGGGGGGAATCTAATAAAAATCTTGAATGTAATGTCTAGAAATAGAATTGAATTAAGATTATAGTTTTGCAGGCCAGATTATAGATTTCTGCTCTAATTTATACAAAGGATACTAGAAATAAATTTATTTCACACTAAGGTCATACAATTATTGAGTAAAATTTTGGTTTAAATCTGTCAATATTTTTAATTTCAACTAAAATTTTCCTGAATATCTTGTCTTCTGGTATTTACAACTACCAAGACTAGCAGAGCCAAATAATATGTATACGTATTTAACAAAAATGCTCTTTTCTGAATGTTTTATACACTAACTCATCATCCTTTAATTTAAAAAGCCAGTAGTATTGCCTCATGGGAAGTAAATACAACATAGAATGCAAAAAAGTGACAGATCATTTTTGAATTTCAAATTAGACTTTTTATAGTTCCATCATAAAGAGCTCTTGAAAGCTACTATTTTATGCAAAAATCTGACTTTGGAAAATAAAAAATAATTGTTGAGCTCCATATCAAGAAGGAGGACAACACAGCAAATAGACCTAAGGGTCATTTTCTGCCACACTATCTGGATTGCAAGTGTCTAGTAGAAGGTTTGCATCATCCAATAGGAACCATTCTATATTTACCTCCACGTACTCCAGAAGATCCAACTCCCTTTGTCCTCTCCTGAGGTTAAAATACTTAGACAATGATACAATCTTTTAGATTTGTTTGGGATTTCCATGACAACAGAGCAAGTACTGAGTTGGTGGTTGGGATTCTCCCTAGAATTAACCTGAAAGAAGTGCTAGAGCCTCTGTGAAATTGGTACAGTAGTGTGGATTTAGGCAGAAAGGGGTCTAGAATTGCCTAGTTACCTGGATTGCCTAAACTCAGTGATCTTCTACACTCTCTGCTACATTCCCATTCTCTTCTAGGAGTGAGGACAACCAGTGGGGGTTTTCCCATCACTGTTGGTCTGTTGCTTTACTTTTTAATCATTGGACCTTGAAAGTGTTCTGGACTTGAAGTTAACATGCAAGTGTGAAGGACTTTGAGATCTATTCAAATATTGTTACTCTTTTAATAACATAGTTTGGGCTTTAATTTGTAAGAAAGCTTGAAGCTGAAGTACACAGATCTTTACACAAAACTCATTTTGCTCTGGCATTGAAACATAATGCTCTTTAAATTATATGTTTTTAATAATGGTTAAAATAATGGAAAAAAGGATAGTTTACAATTCTGGCTTTTCTGATACATGGTTATATGACTATATTTGATAAAACATCATATTTTGCAATTATCTTGACAATCACTTTCATATTGGATTAAATCTTCCTTTGAGAGTGGATAAAATTGTTAATGTAATAATTACTGGCTACAATCTTTTCAGATATTATGTTTCTGATATAATACAGTTTTTTATATATTTAGTTCTACCAAAGCAATTAAAAAAAAACTGTCTGGTGTATAAAACTTTCAAAAAGTTAATAAGTAATTGTCGGGGACCAGCAGTGTTGAAGGTCTGTTTTTGCAAACTTACAGAGGTTTAGAAGTCTCTTTTTACAAAGATACAAAGTTAAACAACATTTCCTCAAGTACATGCTGACTGCTGAGCTAGGTAAAGTTCTGTTTGCTCCATGTTCCAGGAAGCAGGATGTTGTCAAGACTTTATGTTACTTATGATGTATATGTTTGTTCTCATAAGGGCTGAGCTAAATAAACTCGGGGCTGCAGTGTTCACCCCTCGAATGTACCTCTTGTCTTTTTCTTAATTCTCACTCCCCATTTCAGGACTGTTCAATTGTGCTGGTGGGCTCTGGCAAATAATAGTGACTAAACCAGTTTAATAAAAATAGCTTGCAAAATGAAGAGGAGTTACTGAGACTGTAGCTCTTGCATAAGTGAAGAAGAATGAAGACATTTTAAGTGTAAGTGAGGTAGTGTCAGGTGCTCTCAACTTTGCCAGGTCTTAGCTGTGTGATCCAGATCAAGTTAAGGAGCCTCTAGGAGCCTCAGTTCCTCTGTTCTGAATAAAAGATACAGTAACATCAGTGAGGATCCAATGAGATAAGGCATTAAAAGTGCTACTATAGTTCCTAGTTTACAACAAATACTTTATAAATCATAGAGGGAATGCTCCTAAAGGAACCAACTCAGTTCTCATAATCGTTGCCTTCTCATTGCTTAGGATAATGCTTCCCATATAGTTGAAATGCAAATATTTGTGAGAGGGATAAATTTCATTATAGCCAAATTCAAAGTAGACTAGAAACCTATGCAAATAAATATCCACATAACTGACCTAAGACAATTGTGTTAGTTAAGAAACAAAACAGCCAAATATAAAAGGAAGAATGGATAAAAAGAGGACTTTAGTAAAAAACAAATTTCTAATGAAAAAATATATTTTTATGAAAAAAGTTTATTGTGTCAAGAATTAACAATTACTTCAATATCTGTGAAAAATTTAATCTTGAGTATCATTATTTGACAAATAATACACGTATATCCATTGTAAAAAAGAAAATGTTAATTTTTACTTTTCTCCAAGTACAAGATGATAATCCCATGTTCTTTATAAAATATTTTGTTTATTACATGAATCATAGTTTTGGTAAGCAGTCTATAACACCTAAATTACTAAATTTTGAATTTAATTTTTTCTTAAAGCTGATAAGGTTAAAAATATAAATAGTCTGGACACAGTGGCACATATCAGTAATTCTAGTACTTGGGAGGCTGATACAGGAAGATTACATGTTAAAGGCTCAGCAACTTAGACTTTCAGCAACCTGTAGCGAGACTCTATTTCAAAACAAAACAAAAGGGCTGGACGTGTAGTTCAGAGGTAGAATACACTTAAGTTTAATCCCTAGTACAATAAAAAAAAAAGAAAGGAAAAGAAAAAGAAAAATATATATGTAAATATATATGTAAAGATTAAATTCACAAAGCACTTACAATACTTTTATAAAGAAGAATACACTTAGACATGTATTCCCCAAGGTAATGCTTTCTCTAGTTGACAACAGAGGAAAAAGTTACTATAAGAGATTCTTCATAAACAGAACAATTTAACTATAATATATGTTAACTGTAATATATATTATCTATAATATTTATCACATATATATAACATATGATATATATCCCAAATAATTTGTTTTTTCCATACTTATACTAAATATGTCTAAATTACTAGATGGTGAAACTTTACATATTTTACATGCACAGTCCTTTGATTTGACATTTGTCTTTGATTTCATAAATAACTGAATCAGGAATCAGAACCCAGACAAATCAGTCTTTAACCCAACTTAAGTGAATGCCTGGTAACCATAAAATAAAAAAAAAAAAAAGTCAAAGAAACAAGCACACACCCACCCAACAGAAATGATCTCTATTTGATAGCAACAAAACAGCTCAGTCACATTCTCTCTATCTGAGAGTTTTAAACATAATACCCAAATAGAAAGCCACAGAAGCATGGTGGCAGAGTCAGTGTTGGGAGTAGAAAGGAAGGAGGAGGGTGAGGGAGTGGGACGGGAATTGGGGAAGGGTTAAATGAGAAATGTGTGCATGTATGCCTTTATCAGCTTGTACCTAACAAAGATGTATGATTACAATGCACCAATTAAAAAATAAAATTTAAAAAAAGGAAGGAAGACAGCACAGTGCTGGGTTATTGTGGATATAACACCAGAATAGGGATGCCAACTTGGTACCAGAACTGAGATTTTGTTATTAGTGAAACCTAAGTCTGTGATTACTGAAAAAGGACTTTGCCTCCATATTTCTCTGTATAAATTCTCTAAAATGAACACTCACCATTCAGGATAATTTGAGAATGCCTCTATTGCCTCTAATTTGAAATTACCTCTCCCGTTTTTACCTTCAGAAATATTGTAACAAATTAAGCTGCTGAATTCATCTTAAAATTAGAATAATTAAGAGATCTTTTTCATTGAAAAGGAGAATACCATTGATAATAAAACATTTTTGCATTATTTTTATATCAAGCATTAGATGTTGTTTAGTAGTGGTAGGAATTGTATAAAATCTTGTGCAATTTAAGACTCATTTATATACAGTTTGGTTTAAAATTAATATTAACTATATTTGAAGTGAATCACTTTGTACAAAATAGCTACATTTTTCCTCCTTCTTGGTGGACCCACGATTTTAGTATTATAACAATTTTATTGAAGAAAATCTATAGAAATATTTTGGATTTTAGTCTCTACATGAATAGATTGTAGTCTCTACACGAGTAGTTCAGATCTAAACATTAATCTTTATTCCAATACATTATTTTAAAACAAATGTTAATGTCAGCAATATTTAAATTAAAATATAAAAATATAGTGCAATTTAGAAAATGAAGTTGTACTTATACCTTGGTTGGATTTTCATAATGATGTAATGAGGCAATTGGAGACATGCATTGTTTCTTTTAATAGATCAGATTCCACACAGTTCTCATTGACTCACACCTTTCTTACCCAGAGCATCTGCTGAAATGGACTTCTTTTTAGTTGTGCTAATATAAATGAAAAATATGTAAATGGGAAATGGGATACCAGTGCATTTGTGGGCTAACTCTCTATATTCCTGAATTAACAATGCTAAACATTAAGTTATGGACATCTTTGCAACATGGTCAATGAACCCTTAGGAGGACATTGAGATATAGAACTCTTTTACTTCAATATCTTGTACCTCCATGATGAACTAGGCAGCTTCTAATTCATGTCTTCTGGAAAGATAAATCTTCATATTCTCAAGAAGAAACCTCCCCTTGAAAGATGCCAGTCCACTTCTGTTGCTTTAATAAAAGTTCTTGGGATAATTTATAAATGATAAAAATTTATTTTCTCTCCATTCTAGAGGTGGGGAAGCCCAGAGCACTGACATGCCACGGATTCAGGGTCTGGTGAGGTCTTCTTCTTCAAAGCCTGTTCTTCATGGTTCTCACATGGATAGAAGACAGGAAGGGGCCAAGAGCTCCCTCATAACTCATTCATGAGGGAAGGTTTCCAAAGGCCCCACCTCTTAATACTGTCACCCTAAGGACTACATTTCAATAGATATTTAGGGGAATGCCAACATTCACACCAGAGTAAAAGAAATGAAGACCTTTGCTGCTACATATAAGCACAACAGTTCAGATAATGCTAGGTACATATGTAAAATTATCAATACTAATCTCAGTGACATGTAAAGGGAAGGGGAAAGAGTGTGGGGGGGAATCCAGAGGGAAAAAGATCAACTGCTGTGTGCATGTATGGTCCTATCACTCAGAACCTCATTATGATGCATAATTATGATATACCAATAAGATTATATTTTTGAAAAAAGGATGGCGGGGTATGTAGCTGAGGTTTCTTAGAAGTCAAGGGCACAACCACACTGACACCTCATTAACTTATAGAATCTATTCCTTATCAAGTAAGTGTGATCTGAATAAGCTGTTATTCTGGAACCCCACCACAAATTCAGACTACTATATCGTTTTTCTTTTCTAATATATACATAAAATTATAGATATTCATAGTATATTATGTAATATTTAAATTAATGTGTACATTGTATAATATCAAGCTATGTATGTCTATTGTTTTTTTTTCTTTGTGGTACCGGGGATTTCTTTGTGGTACCAGGTGCGTTCTATCTCTGAGACACACTCCCCAGTCCTATTTATTTATTTACTTATTATTTCTTTTGAAATAGTGTCTCACTAAGTTGTGGAGTGCTTCATTAAGTTGCTGAGACTTCCCATGAGTCTGTTTCAGTCTCTCAAATACTAACATTGCAGGCATGTGCCGCCATGCCCAGCTTGTCATTTCTTTATGATGGAAACATTCAAAATTTTTCTTCTAGGCTTTTGAAATACAGTACATCATTGTTATCTATAGTCACCCTACTGAGCAATAGCACATCAGAATTTATTGTTCCTATCTAACTATATCTTAAGATACATTAATCAAAGTACATTCTAAAGATAGTCATCAGGTATGACTGGAATTGTGTGGCTAGTTTCACCAAATGCAGGAATAGGGTTTTGTGCCTGCATATTTAGTATTATGCCATTTGTAATGCATTAATTTGGAAAAAAATTTCATGTTCTTTTTAATAAGATTAAAGAACAAACAACAAAATGTACATATTACTTTATAAAAATATAGAGAAGAGTCAAAACAATTGTGCAAAGGGTAGATCTTAAACTAGTTTACTTCAACACTGTATCTAAAATTTTAATGAATTGTTTATTTGCTTAAATAATTTTTGATTAAAACAAAAAGGGACCTTAAAATATTTATCTCTTCCATGTAAATAAGTATTTAGAATTCTACTTGAAAGTTAAATCAAATATGGAGTGAAATGATCATTTAAACATTTATTTATGTTAGTAAATCCCTTAAAATACATACACAATGCTCAGGATGATAGTACACTGGAGAACTGTATTATAAATGATAGCTGTGTTTCCTTCTGGATAAGCTATTGTATATTCCAATTTTTGCAACTGCAAAAGCATATTGGTCCTTATCTGTATGTTAGTGCATTTCTAGGCACTGTGTACATGGTGTTGTAGTGAAAATACGAAGTCTTTGATCTCATAGTCTAAATCTAATTTTGTATGAGCCAGAAGATACCAACATGAACACTAGCAAAAACACTAGATGATATCAGATGATGATAAGAATCTCAAAGACAGGTAAGTGTGTGAGGGGCAGGTACTGTGAGGATTGTTGCTATTTCATATTAGCAAGTCAATCTTTCTCTTATAAGGGGACACATTTGAATAGGAACTGGAGAAAAGTGAAGGTGGAAATGGCAGGCCTGGGGCAGAGTGTGGCCAGTGTAGTTTAATTATATCAAGGAAGTCTCTGTGGATATTTTACATAATACTTGATATTGTTGTAGAAAGTTAAATCAGAGAATCACTCCAGGGCCAGAGTATATACTGCTATGCTGAAAATGGGTTTTTACTTTGGATTTTATTTTGTATGAGATGGGAAGCCATATCCAGGTGAAGTAGCGGAGGCCTATAATTCCAACTTAGGATCTGAGATGAGAGGATTTCAGGTTCAAGATCAACCTTAGCTACTTAGTAAGACTCTATTTCAATACAAACATTTAAAAAAGGGTTGAGGGTATAGCTCAGAGGTAGAAAGTCCCATGGTTCAATCCACAATATGAGAGAGAGGGGGGGGGGATGGACTCTTTGCTTAACTTGAGAGGTGACCAGGAAAAGCTTCAGGTAGCCTGGAGAATGTGTGATCTGACTGTAGACTTCAATGAGCCCCATCTGCTGTGTTGCAATTCCAAGGACACATCTTAGTTACAAGCCCAGCTGCGTTACAATAAAAATAATAAGATTCCAGCATGTTCTTGAAGCCCCACCAGAACCCTGGAGATAACTCAAAACACCCTGAATCATTTTATGTCTACCAAACTGATGCCATCCTCCCATACTTCCTCCTACCCACTCCTCACAGAAGTCTATAAAAGAGAAGTCATGAACCCCCAAAGGTCCCAGTCTCTCTCTCTCTCTCTCTCTCTCTCTCTCTCTCTCTCTCTCTCTCTCTCTCTCTCTCTCGCCAGCATTCTCCCTTGAATACGCATTTCTTGTTTTCTTAAGTAAACCTGTCTGTAGCTCAATACATGGTCCCTGCCAAGTCAAGAGAGATGAGAAGCCATTGGGAAACCCTGAGCAAAGGAAGGTAATCTGGATTTAGCAAAAATAAAAGAAAAACAAAGATCAAACCAAAGATAATAAATACACAGGATATTCAAGGATATTCCGTTCATTTAAACTTCAAATACACAGTAAATAAGTTTTTTTAAAAAAAATAGAAGTTCATTTGTTCATATTATCTTTTGAACATAAATTCTTATTATGAATAACACAAGGTTAAAAGTGTAAGTAACATTTCTAATTGTACTTTCAAAAATCTTCAGATGTAAGAAAGCACTTGTGTTTAGAAAAAGGCAAAGGTCAAGTGTAATTTGTAATAATATCAACTCAAATTGGTATGCAAAATATGGTAAATTATCACAACAACATGGACTATTGTATTATTTATTTATTTATTTATTTATTTATTTATTTATTTATTTTTGCAGTACTGGGGGTTGAACTTAGGGGAATTCTACCTCTGAGCTATACCCCTAACCCTTTTTAGTTTTTTGTGGTTGTTGGTTTTTTTCTTTCAACAGTGTCTCTTGCTAAGTTACCATGTACTAGGTTAGAATCTGTGGTCCTCCTCTCTCAGCTTCCCAAGTTCTGGAATTACAGGTGTGCGCTACTGCACCTGGCTTCATGAATATTTTTTAAAATCCTTATATAACTCTAAAATATAATATGTTTGGCAATGTATGCCAATGCTGAATTTAATCATGTCTCTATTCTCACTAGGAGAGGAATTCAATGGAAGAGAGTTTCTTCTTTGCTGGGGAAAAGTGATTGGCAAGAAACTTGATAAAACTAATTTAAACATTCTTTTTTCTAAATATTCATTTATTTTCTAGAGCAACATACAAGGTTTATTTAGGGAAACAAGGATACAATTTAAGAGAAGGTCATGATAAAAAGTTAAATTTTAGAGAAAGATTCTCCAATGGTTCTGGAAGTGGAAACTGACCCTAAATATTTATTTGGCATACTTGATGTAATAGACTAAGTTCTGAACAGAAGGTCTTGATTTTAAGGACTCATTATTTATTTAAAGCTCTCTCATAATCGGACTAAGAGAAGGTTACTGCGACTATAAAAATGTGACAATATTTCCAATCAAGTAGAGTGAATTTGAAGTCCCAATTTAAACTGAGTGTTGTGGTAAAATAGTTGATACATTTCTAGAAATTTCAAGGAACTCATGGGTCTTGAAGAATCATCAGGATACTGAGTTCCAAATATCATTATAATTTTGGACAAACTATTTGATACCTTCCCTCTTCAATATGCTTGCCTCTATAAATTCATTAAAAGATGGCAAGGAATCTTAACTAATGCCAAGTATTTAATTCAATTCTTTGAAGTCTTTAAGTGCTAAATCTTTAAGGTAGTATATATCTTGAAAGAAAAAATATCAAAATATACAAATCATCTAAATATACTAATGTGATTCATTTGGTATGACATACATGGATTATGACAGCAGACAAGCTGAAAGCATTTTATGGTATTTAAAATCATTTGTGCATTTTAAACATAATATATTTATTTTAGCAAATAGCTTTATTAATAAGAATAAAATTTGCTCTTTTTAGTAATTTTTTTCCATACCCACCTGAAAATGTTACCTGGAGGATATATTGACTAGCTGGGTATATTTTACATATAAAATACTCCAGAAGTCAAAATAAAAAGCTAAATTAACTAGCTAATAGTTTCTCCACTTATAGCTCCAAATATACTATATGCTGTCTTCATACAGTCTACTTTCAAAGGATATGATTTGAATTACTGAAATTTATCCATTTTTCTTAAATATGGCTGGCCACAAACCTGGATCCTCCGGTCTCAGCCTCCCAAATGCTGGGCTTCCTTTATTTTTGAAACAGAGTCTAATTAAGTTGCAGAGGACCTCCCTAAGTAGCTGTGGCTGGATGTGAACCTGCAATCCTGTCTCAATCTTCTAAGTACTAGTATTACAAGCATGTGCTGCCATGCCCAGCTATGATTATTTTCATATGCATACACACTGTGAAATAATTATAAGTCCAATAACATATCTAATGAAATCATACCATTTACCAATATAATTAATAAAATTCTATTATAAAAAAGACCAGTGATAATGTGCTTGGCATATCTCAGAAACAAAAAGGAGGTTAAGAACAGAATAAGAAACCAGAAAGAAATAGTGGGGAAAATGTATTTTATATATTGCCCTGGCTGAAATGCATCCCCTCAAAATTCAGATGTTGAAAATTAATGTTCAGTGTAATGGTATTAAGAAGTGGGACCTTTAAAAGATAATTTGGCCAGTAGAGTTCCTCCTTTGTGAATGGAATTAATGCCTTTATAAAATAGGCACAACAGAGTGTCTACCTTACCAGGCTCTGTACCATCAGGGCATGGGGCGAAGCTATGAAAATAAAAATACTTTTGAGACTTTATTACTGGTCTCAAAGAGGGGAGATGGGAGAAGGCAAGAGAGTCAAACTCCTCAAGTGAAACTCAGCTCTTTCTTTTATTACAAGTTTAAAGAGTTAAGGCTGGGTCATTAAATCACTATCTCTGGCTAACATGAAGAAGATTGTGTTAGGAATGCTTTAGTAGATGAGTTGTTATTTGGCAGTTTTGCAAGAGGCAGAGGTTGCTGCCTTCAACTCCCTCCTCAGGGCCATCTTGCACCATTAAGCAAAGCAAGCAAAAGGTGTAGTAAAACAGATGGACATAGCTTAGATAGAGAAGGGGCACCGAGTTCTTCAATCCCCTCAAAAAAGAGTCTTCAGCCAGAGCAAGCAAAAAGCTGTAAATGTTTAAGGCAGTATTTTTTAGACTTAGTTTCCTACATACCTCACTTGCTCTTCTGCCTTCTGTGATGTGAACACACAGTATTGCTCCTTCGTGGAGATTCACCAACAAGGCACCGTCTTGGAAACAGAGAGCAGTCCTCATTCATCAGAAAATTAAACCTGCTGGTGCTTTGATCATGGACTCCCCAGCCTCCAGAACTGTGAGGAAATAAATTTTTGTTCTTTATAAATTACCCAGTTTCTGATATTTGCTATAGCAGCACAAATAGACTAAGAGATATATAAAGGTTTTATTAAGGATTCTAAAGTGGTTGGCCCACTTGGCTTTTAACTGTGAGCATTGAAGGACATATTCTTTTCTTGTATTTTACTAAAAAAATACAAAGTCAACTGTTAAAAAGTTTGTTCTTTTTTCTGGAGAAGACTAAATACAGATGATAAAAAACATAATCCTTCTGATTAATGGTATTTATTTGTTCACTTGCATAATAAATTACTTTCACTTAAAATTTAAAGATTTTTCCTATCATCCTTATCAATTTTGGAATCATGTGTGCTTATTTATCCATTTATTTTATTGGTGCATTGTAAACATACATCTTAATGAGGTACAAGCTGGTAGAGGCATACATGTACAAAGCACTTATTTAGCCCTTCCTCAATTTCTATTCCATTCCCTCCCCTCTCCCTCCTTCTCATGTTTAGCTTAGTGATTGACTTTGATGTGTTTGTGATGGCACATCATGTGCCTTAGGGAATTTCCTTTCCTTCCTCCCATCACCTTTAGTTAGATCACCTTCTTTGCTCATCTAAGGTTTCTTCTTCTTCGGCTAGTGTCTCTCCTATGACCCATTTCCTCCCTAGCTTCCGCATATTAGGGAGAGTATCCATTTTTTTACTTTTTGTGACTGACTAATCTTGCTTGGCATAATATTTTCCAGTTCCATATATTTCCCTGCAAATGACATAATTTTATTCTTCTTTATGGTGGAGTAAAATTCCACTGTGCACATAGCCCATAGTTTTGTAATCCATTCATCTGTTGATGGACATCTTGGCTGGTTCCACAGTTTGACAATTGTGAATTGTGCAGCTATAAACATAGATATGCATGCATTAGTCTGGTACTTTGGTTTCCATTCTTTTGGGTAGATACTCAGGAGTGGTATTGCTGGGTAATATGGTAGGTTCATTCTCATTTGTCTGAGGGTCCTCCATACTGTTTTCCAAAGTGGTTGCATTAATTTGCAATCCCGCCAACAATGTATTAGAGTTCCTGCTTCCACATCCTTGCCAGCATTTGTTGTTATCTTTTAATATGGATAAAATGTTAAAAATTAGTTTTTAGTATCTTTAATATGGATAAAATATTAAAAATTAGTTTTTAGGCTAATATTACAAGAAAGAACTCTGTATCTCATATAAATTTTAGATCCTTAGAATTTATTTTATTTTAGTTCTGGGGATTAAACCTAGGGGCATTCTACCACTGAGCTACACCCCCTATCCCTTTTTATTTTAAAAGAGGGTCTTGCTAGTCAGGTGTGGTGGTGCACACTTGTAATCCCAAAACCTGGGAGACTGAGACCGGAGGATCACAGGTTCCCAGCCAGCCTTAGCTACTTAGTGAGGCCCTCCACAACTTAGTGAGACCCTGTTTCAAAATAAAGAATAAAAAATAGGACTGGAGTGTAGCTCTGAGGTAGAATACACCTGGGTTCAATCCCCAGTACCACAAAAATAAATAAATAAATATAAATAAATAAATAACATAACATAACATAACATAAAAGAGAGTCTTGCTATGTTTCTGAGGGTAGCATAAAACATGTGATCCTTCTGTCTCAGCCTAAGTACTGGGATTGTAGACATGTGCCACCATGCCTGGCTAGAATATTTTTTTCTATATTTGCTCCTATGTAGACTAATTTCATACTTTGAACAATATTATTACTGCAGTTTCTTACTCTTCTTACAATAACAATAGATTGAATGTAATGAAACAGTAATCAGTTTTTTAATAGAAGGCTCAATGCAAACCCAGTGTTTGGACATAAATGAGAACATAAATGAGCAATCTGAGAAAAATCACCTGAAAGGAGAAATAAGAGAAAGTAGCTGATAGGAGAGAACATTTGGAGGTGATGCTAATGAGTGCATGTTTGGGAAAGGGAGACTAAGGAAGAGAATATAAGATAGTTTGGATATTAGAAAAGAGTACTACTTCTTTATGATTATTTTTAGATCTCAAATTCTTCAACTCGACTGTCTTAATATATTAATTTCTCTGTCTCTCTCCTCCTGCTTTTTTTATTTTTTATTTTTTCTTAAATGGATTTTTCTTTCTTGGAAGTGAACGAACTTTACTTTGTAACTTACAGAGATATTGAATTTCTTACATTAGAATATTGAGTCACAGGACAATGAAAACAATATATCTCTTATTTTTTCCCAAGCAAGAATGGACTTACTTCAGCCATTATGAAAGTCTACTCAGGTGGACCACTAATCCTATTTGAAGAGATGAGAACACTATATTGTTATGATTAAGTTAATATGGAAAAGGTAACATACTTTCAAAATAGTTGCTTCTTTTGAGACTATGAGATCCCACAATAAAGAATTCTGGTTAAGCTTGGATTAACCCAGAAATACTAAATGTACTTGATCATAGAAGTGTATTGTGAGACATATAGTAACTATGGTGCATTTCTTAGTTTTAGTCTCAATGGTCATTCACTGCTACTTTTTTCCCCTATTTGCAGATATTTTCCTTCCATGGTAGGATTTGAAAATCCCAAATAATCTTTTTCCCAGACAGATTTTCATTCTGCTTACCTATGGTCCAGTTCTAATAATGAAGAAATATGAAGAGGACTTCTTTACTATACCACTTCTGCTTTTGAACCTTGTTTTGGAAGCTACAATGTCTCTTTACACTTTGTAACCATGAGATTTGCTGATATCGTGGAATCATAGTGAAAGAAGGGGGAAACCAGCATCTTTGATGCTATCATTGAGCAGCTGAATAAAAACTCACTCTTTCTTTTTTCATCTTTCTTTTTTCCTTTCTCCCTTCCGTTCCCTTCCGTTCCCTTCCGTTCCCTTCCCTTCCCTTCCCTTTCTTGTAGTACTGAAGATTAAACCCAGAGGTATTCTACCTGCAAGCTATACACCCAGTCCTTTTTTATTTATTTATTTTTGTTTGTTTTGAAACAGGATCTTGCTACGTTTATGAGAGTTTTACTAAGTCTCTGAAACTTGTCTTGAACCTGTCATCCTCCTGTCTCATCCTTCCAAGTAGTAGGATTATAGGCATGCTCAGCTTTAAACTTCTTTTTTATAAAAAAAATCAACTTTTGGTTTTACCACTTTTAGTTGAACATTATGTTTTCACCCAGCCAAGTACATAGAATAGTATATGCAGAATGGAGAAGTTGGAGAGGACAGTAGAGATTCTTGGTGTCTTGGTCAACATTCTCCCTGCTATAATCCCAAATTCTGGATCACACAATTTAGAAGAATAAAGATTTATTTGCTCAGTTTTTTGGACATTCTGTTTTCAATCCATGTGAAGCCAGGATCTGGAACTCAGAGCAGAGCATGGTGGTGGGAAAGAGAGAGAGGGAGAGGAGACTAGAGGAGAGGAGAGGAGAGGAGAGGAGAGGAGAGGAGAGGAGAGGAGCGGAGAGCAGAGGAGAGAGGGAGAAGGGGAGAATGGGAGGCTCTGCTCTCACATCATGGAGCCTGGAAACAAGAAAGAACAAGTAAGCAAGGGGATTCAATGACATGGGTATAATCTCGAAGGCCACACCAACGCAGACCCCATTTCCCCAGCCACACCTCACCAGCCTGGGCTTCCACCCTGATAAATTCAGAGTGGATTTATCTGTCTGTAAGGTTACAACCCTCACGACTTAACTATCTCAACCCTGAGCTCTTCAGGGGATGTTCTATATCTGAACATAATACTTGGTTTGGAATAAATGAAGTTAAATCACAAAAAGTCCTAGGGAGGTCGATATCTCCCTCCCACGAATAAGGATTCCATTGTGAAATATCCATCTCCTACACTTGACATCATCATCTACTGTTTATAATTAAAGCATTTTATTAAAAGTAATTTGATTTTTATCTGTCACAGAAAGTCATTTATAATAGTCTTTTGGCCAATGACCACTAAAAATTCTTCTAATTTTATTTTACTCTTGATCTAAATTATGGACACTTTTATATTTTAATATAGAAAAGGTTAAGATTTAAAAGCTACTGTGATTTTTAAGAAGGTAAAAAAAATCTCCAATATAAAAGCTGTCATTTTAATTTCAACATATTCTTTTTTTTTTTTTTTTTTTTGTGGTACTGCGGATTGAACTCAGGGGCATTCTACCTCCAAGCTATACCCTCAGACCTATTTTTTATTCTTTATTTTGAAACCGAGTCTCACTAAGTTGTGGAGTGCCTCACTAGGTAGCTGAGGCTGGCCTCGAACCCAGATCCTCCGGTCTCAGCCTCCCGAATGCTGGGATTACAAGCTTACAAGCGTACGCCACCATGCCCAGCTTTTCAACATATTATTCTTAAAGAAGATATAAAGCACATAGTTATACAGATGATATTTTAAACTAAAAAAATCAACTCCAAATTTTATTGCATGAAGTATTTAAAATATTTTTTTCTGTACAAGTGAAGCAAAGTATTATTAGTTAAAAATCAATAAATACAAAATCTACTTTGTACTTTTGTGACAAATAAAAAGTAAATTTTAAATTATTTTGTCCGAATAGTTATTCTAAGTCACTTACACATAGTCCCTTTTAGGAAGTATTTTTAACTTGCAAAGGAAATTGCTTTGTTCTACCAATTACTGTAATTGGTAACAGTCACATCTAATTTTAATAATTTCTAATACAGATAATGTATAAGACATGTATATAAATTTGTAAAATGCTCTAAATTCAGAAAGAGAAACTTCATACTATGAATTTATAAAAAACACTTCCACTTTGAAAAAAATATACATCTTTGCTTGGCTTTTAATATTGATATTCTGGATCAATAATCAGGTTACTTTGTGATATTTTCTTTATATGATGATCTATTCAATTGCAAAGATTCTTTCCAGTTATATTTATCAGCCCTTTAGGTTTTTGAAAGGACAAATTTTCATTTCAACTGAACTGGATTATAATTAAATAAAATTTTTGATGTCTGTGCTAACTATTGTTTTGGGAGATGCATTTCCTGAACAGAGGCTGCTTTTATTTTAGACAGCTGTATACATTTTGATGAGGAAATTAAACGCTTTCAGATTTTTTTCTTTGCATACATTATCATTCAAATTTCAATTTAATGTTATACTATTTGATTTAAAATATTAAGTATAAGCTGGGCGTGGTGGTGCCCAGCTTGTAATCCCAGCATTTGGGAGGCTGAGACTGGAGGATCCCCGTTCGCGGCCAGCCTCAGCTATCTAATGAGGCACTCCGTAATTTAGTGAGACCCTGTTTCAAAATAAAGAATAAAAAATAGGGATGGGGGTATAGCTCAGAGGTAAAATGCCCCTGGGTTCAATCCCCAGTACCACACAAACACACAAAAAATAAAATATTAAGTATAAAGTCATTGATATTATAAGTGATATAAATATTTAAATATGCAAATATAAGTGTTAATCAGATTAGAAATTGTACTGAGGGAAATTATGAAAATATGAATTTGATGTCTCATTTTGTCATTCCACAAGATTCTCAAAATGAGCCCTGTTTACTAAATACACATTTTATGGCATTGCTATTAGTTTGGTCTTGCATTTTCTCATCTAAAATTACTTCCTACTTTTAGATTGTCTTTATGGTTACTTTGCCCCCACTTTTTTCCACTTTAATTCATCCTACATATGTTGATTATACATTCCTTATCTTGCCTTACAAGATCATCTCAATATTCTGAAAATCACTCATTATTATTATTATTATTATTATTATTATTATTATTATTATTATCAGGACCACTCACCAATATTCAAGCATTGAATATTACAAAACCTGTAATTTTCATGTCTCCAGATACTTGCTTATATCTTGTCTTTACAGGAGTCAACATATTCAATAAAAATAAAACTGGTTGATGTATGTATCTATCAACTATTTTTTTGTGGTACTGTTGGTTGAAACCAGGAAAATTCTACCTCTGAGCTATACTGCAGCCCTATTTTAATTTTAATTTTGAACTTATTTTCTGAATGCCTTATTAAGTTACTGAGTCTGGCCTTGAACCTGAGATCCTCCTGTCTCAGCTTCTCAAGTACTGGGATTACAGGCATGCACCATCATGCCCAGATGAGTTATTATTAAAATGACAATACCTACCTAATTTTCAAATTCTAGGGTTCAAAATTAGATCTCTCTCTCTCTCTCTCTCTCTCTCTCTCTCTCTCTCTCTCTCTCTCTCTCTGTCTCTCTCTCCTTCTCTCTCTCCTCTTTCTTTCTTTCTACCTATCTATTTAGATGGGTAGATTTATATGTATATAAGTATACATACACATTCCTTTATTTATTTATTTTTTTCGGTACTGGGGATTGAACTCAGGGGCGTTCTACCTCTGAGCTATACCCCCAGCCCTATTTTTTATTCTTTATTTTGAAACCGGGTCTCACTAAGTTGCAGAGTGCCTCACTAGGTAGCTGAGGCTGGCCTCGAACCCGGATCCTCTGGTCTCAGCCTCCCGAATGCTGGGATTACAAGTGTGCGCCACCACGCCCGGCTACACATTCCTTTAAAATGCAATTATAGTACTATAAATACTTTTATCTTCTTTAAACTACCTTAATAGGTATTTTTATTCAGGTACAAGTTTTTACTTTCTATACATAAACCATATGCAAAAGTGCTATTTACTCATTAGTTAATTGAAGAATCTGATATCTGCCACACAGAAATATCATCAGTGAAATATTAACATACATATAAAAATATATGGTTTTGATAATCTTTCAGTTTCTCCTTACTTGGGAGTGTAGGAACACTTACCCAGATCTTACTGTGGGATAATTCTCTCTTTTTGTTCTATCTGCTTTTCTTTCTTTTAGATCTAATTATGCATTGTACTTAAATTCATTCTGTATGATATCCCAGCCAGCACTCTATACTGTACTTTGTACCCCACAATGTGTTCTGAGCCAGGCAAGTTACTTTTTCCTTTTAGAGACAATATGTTACACAAAGTGATTTTATATAGCCGGGCGTGGTGGCGCACGCTTGTAATCCCAGCATTCGGGAGGCTGAGACTGGAGGATCCGGGTTTGAGGCCAGCCTCAGCTACCTAGTGAGGCACTCCGCAACTTATTGAGACTCGGTTTCAAAATAAAGAATAAAAAATAGGGCTGGGGGTATAGTTCGGAGGTAGAATGCCTCTGAGTTCAATCCCCAGTACCTCAAAAAAAATAAATAAATAATAAGTTTCAGTTATAGTTTATAAAGTTCAGATAGTAAAGAACAACCACCAGTTGTATTTATTCAACGGAATCAATCTTTCTCTCTTTCTCTCTTCCTTCCTTCCTTCCTTCCTTCCTTCCTTCCTTCCTTTCTTTCTTTCTTTCTTTCTTTCTTTCTTTCTTTCTTTCTTTCTTTCTTTCTTTCTTTCTTTCGTGGTACTGGAGATTGAACCCACAGGCATTCTATTTCTGAGCTACACCCCCAACCCTATCTTATTTTTTTTTTTTTAATTTTTCAAACAGAGTCTTGATAAGTTGCTGAAGGCCTCACTAAGTTGCTGAGGCTGACTTTGATCCTGCAGTTCTCTTGCCTCAGCCTCCCAAGCCCTGGGATCATAGGCATGCACCACCATGCCTGTCTTGTATTTTATTTGTTTTTGCATTTATATGTGCAACTGCCTCACTCCAACGCCCCAGAGACGTTGCAATTATGTTCTCAACTATCAGCTCTCAAAATTACATTTCTTCCCATTCAATTCCTTTATCCCAGTGGAAGATTAAAAATTAAATTTTTCACATTAAAAATAAAAATCAAGGCCAGTGTTTATCTGACTTTTTATCCATCTTCGTTTTCAAATATATAACACTTCTGGAATGTCCTTTTTCCATTCTTTGACCTTCCTATGAACTCTAGACAATCTTCAGTGATCATGAAAATATCCCATTTACAGTGCGATAGGGCTCAGTAGATGTTCCTTTATACTGGATTGCTTGAACCATCTGGAATTATCCCAATACTATAAATCATCTTGTAGTTGATCCCATCTAGCTATAAAATATTAAAGAACATTGTGTGTATTTTTATATATTTTCATTGATGCATTATAATTACACATCATGATGAGGTTCAAAGTGATAAAAACAATATGATCCCACCCCACTCCTTTCCTCTCCCTTTATGTGTTATTGAGATCCGTGTTGATAATTTTGTATACATATATAACAGTATATGTTTTCTTCGTCAAGTCTCCTCCTTCCCTTAATCCTCTTCTACGATTTTATGGGAATCTCTCTTCATTTACATGAAGCCTCTTTTCTTTTTCAATTTCTGTCCAGCTTCCACATATAAGAGAAAATGTACAACCCTTCACTTTCTGAGACTGATAGAGGTCTAATATCTAGGATATACAAAGAACTCAAGAAAATCACAGCTAAGAAAGCAAATAATCCAATCAAAAAATGGGCAAAGGATCTAAATAGACACTTCACAAAAGAAAAAATACAAATGGCCAATAAATGTATGAGGAAATGTTCCACATCATCAGAAATCAGAGAGATGCAAATCAAAACTACCTTGAGATTTCACCTAACTCCAGTCAGAATGGCAATCATAAAAAACACGAACAACAACAACTGCTGGCGAGGATGTGGAGAAGTGGGAACTCTGAGACTAGCTAATCTTACTTAGCATAATATTCTCGAGTTCTATCCATTTTCCTGCAAATTTCATAATTTTGTTTTTGGAAGACTTTTACAATGAATTGCCTCAAACTTGCTAGTATTAACTATGAGAAATATATTTCTTCACATTTTTGGAATCCAGAAGTCCAAAATCATCACTAGGCTGAAATCAAGATCTCAGCAGGGTCACACTCTCTCTGTAGGCTACAGAGAATTTGTTTCTTAGCTTTTTCATCTTCTGATGGCCACCAGTGTTCCTTAGTCTGCAGCCACATCAGACCAATATCTGCCTCTACAAGCAAATCAGCCTCTCCTGTATATGTGCATATGTGTATTCATTCTCTCTCTCTCTCTCTCTCTCTCTCTCTCTCTCTCTCTCTCTCTCTCTTTCTCTCTCTCCCTCCCTCCCTCCCTCCCTCTTTCTCTGCCTGACTTTTATGTGACACATGTGATTGCATTCAAGGTCCACCTGCATTGTCCAGGATACTCTTTCTCAACATCTTTAATCACACACTTTTGTTATATAAGATGGTATTCAGAGGTTCCAAGAACTAGTATCTAATATTTTGGAGGAATATTTTTCAGCTACCATAAATCTGGACCATATTTAAATAATTTTTGCTTTTTTTTTCCCCCTTGGTCCTGGGGATTAAACTCAAGGGTGTTCTACCTCTATGCTATACCCTAGCTATATTTTATTTTATTTTTAGTTTGAAATAAAGTATCACTGAGTTACTGAAGGCCTTGCTAAGTTTTGAACCTGTGATCCTTCTGTTTCAACCTCCCAAGGCCTGGGATTGCAGGTGTGTGTCACCATACCTGGTTCTATTGTGTAGTGTGACCACATACCCATGGTGAAATTAAATTGACTGAAATTGGGCTCTCTTTCAATCATCTGATCATCATAGATTTATGCCTAAAACTTAATATGTCAAAGCAAGTAATGGAAGAGTTTAGGGAGAAAACAATAAATACATTATTAAGATATTTATGTCAGCTGGGCATGGCACTGCATACTTGTAGTCCCAGTACTTGGGAGGCTGAGACAGGAGAATCAA
>PVLC010003394.1:34779-98280 GCA_004027655.1 Graphiurus murinus
ACACACACACACACACACACACACAGGCAAACACACACACACACACACGCAAACACACACACACACACACACACACAATTTTTATGTCATATGTTTTATGTCTACTACTTTTTCTACCATGACCTTATGAGTGAACAAAAAGGTCCAGAAAAGTTAAGTGACTTTCCTAAGTGTTCAGGGTCAAAATAGGCTTTAAAGCTATATTATGCCACATTACAACCCATTATTCATTAGTGAAATCATGATGTCTCAAAAACAAATATTAGGATGAAATACTTCCCAAAATGACATATATTAGCATAAATTACAATATGAAGGGCCCTTGATCATTGAAATTATCAGACTTGACTTAAAATGAAAAAGCAAATTTTTTCCTTGCATTTGTTAATGATAAATGTGAACTTTAAGCAGTGACTATCTAGCAATAAATTGTTAGAAGCTCTACCGTTTGTTTTGTTGCTGTTCTATATAAATAAGTATTTAGGAGAAGAGTTTTGTTTACTTCTTTATTTATTATAGCTTAAGTGTTGCAAAATGTCATATGCTACACAATCCTAGTGCCAACAAATAGTGAATAATTACCTAGTACTGGGGTTCTAAATAAGACTCCTACCAACAAACAGATGTTAGTTGGATTTTGGCTCCCAGTTTTTGCCTGCAGGAAGTCATTAAAAGATAAGTGAAAAATCAAGTCTGTCCCCTTGGTAGCAGAATTTCTACCCTTTATAACCATATAGGGAAGCTTATTTTCGGACACCCGCAACAGCTCCAACCTCAGATGGTAATCACTCTTGTATTTATAGACTTTTTGCAAATCAGCCCCAAACAGGCAATGAAATGATCTTTATATTTACTTTTAAGCCAAGAAAAGTAGTTCTAAACAAACCCAAAATTTCCACACAATTGTACCCCCTCAGTAAATCTTGTTGTTCCATCTTACAAAATCATATGGTGGCCTATTTGTGTGCTCTTAATGACTTTCCAGTATCTGGAAAGTAGCATTATATTCCAGCTGTGCACAGTCTAAAATTTGTATTCAAGAATGGTTGATGCTTAGGAAGAAAGTCGTGATTGAAACCAGGTGCAGATCATTATGCTTAATACTCTGTGCTTCGCTTTCTTACATCTTAGCATCTTAATGATTTTACAAGTTTCTTTTCCAACTCAGAAGTTTGCAGTGACCTAAATGAAGGTGTATTTGCTTATTAATAATGGTTTGTCTTTTCTTTTTTAGGGGGCCAAATTTAAAAAATGAAAAAAAATTAACAGTCCATTACAGAATATTATTTCATTAACACATACATTTATTTTTATGCTTTTGTAAGTGCATTGTAATTATACCTCATAGTGAGTGTCATGGTTAATCTGGATTGTCAATTTGACTCACCTAAGATTATGTGACTTTGTTTGTAGTAATGAGGTGATTATCTTATTTAACTGTATATAGAAAGGGACGTTCTGCCCTGAATATGGATGGCAGTGGTCTGATAAACACAGGAACTTAATAAAAAGGAGAAAGCTGCATGAATGACGTGCGGTTTTTCCTAAGAAAATTCTGTCTTATTTTGGCTTTCAGCTCTTCAAAATGAACCTTCAGCATCATTTCTCTGGTCAGTTTCCTGGTCTCTTCCTCTTGGACTGGGACTACATTATAGATTGCTCTGATTCTGAGATTACAGCTCTTAGACTGTTCCACCAGCTACTGGTTCCTCCAGCTACATGAGACTACTCTGCTTTAGACTGTATGCTAGTTTGATAAATGTCGTTTTATCACAACATATTCTGTGAGTTCTGTTACTCTAGTGAGCCCTGACAGTGAGGTTCAGAGGGATACAAACATACAACAGACACATCACTTTGTATAATTTCATCTGCATCCTACCCTGCCCCCCTCCTCCCTCTACATATTATCGAGATTGATAGTGATACTTCATGTATGGGTATAGCACTATTTGAACTGTTTCCTCCCTCAATCCTCCTTCCTCCTCCCACCATTTCTTTCCCCCAATCCCCTTTTACTATTCTATTTATCTTTCTCCTCCTTTATGTATAGTGTACTTTATTTTCTATTTCTTCTCTAACTTCCACCTATGAAAGAAACATACCACCCTTGACTGTATGAGACTGGTTGATGCCAATTAGCATAATATTCTAATTTCATCCATGCCCAGACCAATATCACTGATGAACATAGATGAAAAATTCTAAACAAAAGTCTAGCCACACATATTCAAAACCACATCAAGAAAATTGTACACCATGGACAAGTTGGTTTCATTCCAGGGATGCAAGGCTGGTTCAACACATACAAATCAACACATTTTCTTCACTACATAAATAGAACTAAGGAAAAAGATCACATGATTATCTCATTAGATGCTGAAAAGAATTAGACAAATTCAACACCCATTCATGTTAAAACCAGTGTAGAAAATGGGAAAAGAAGAAACTTACCTCAATATCATTAAGGCAGTATACAATAATCCCAAAGCCAACATTATATTGAATGGGGAAAAGTTGATGGAATTCCCTATATAGTCAGGAACACTATCACCTTTTCTTTTCAGTATAGTCCTTGAGAATCTTGCAAAGTGATGAGAAGATATCAAAGAAATTCAAATAGGAATAGAAGAACTGAAATTATCTCTATTTGCAGATGACATGATCCTATAAATAAAAGATAGAAAAACTCAACCCAGTACAAAAAAACTCAATTAAAAGACTTTTAGACCTTATTAACAAATTCTGCAAAGTATTGGGATATAAAATCAATCTAAAAAAATCAGTAGCTTTTCCATAAGCCAACTATGAATTCACTGAAAAAGAAATTCAGAAAACAATTCCATTAACAATAACCTCAAAAATAATAAAATACTTAGGAATACATATGACCAAGGAGGTAAAATAATTCTACAAAAACATTATAAAAATTAAAGAAACTAAAGAAGGTTCTAAAAGATGAGATCTCCCATGCTTTTGGATTGTCAGAATGAATATTATCAAAATGGCCATTCTACCAAAAGTGGTCTACAGAGTCAATGCAATCCTTATCAAAATACCAATGTCATTCTTCACAGACCTTGAAAAATTAGTACTAAAATTTATTCTCAAAAGACCCAGAATAGCCAAAGCAATTCTCAACATAAGAACTATACAGGAGACATCACAATTCCTGACCTCAAATTATGCTATAGACCTATAGTAATAAAAACAGCATGGCATCAGTGCAAAAACAGACACATAGACCAATGAAACAGAATAGAAAATACAGAAATAAATCCATAAACTTATGGCCAATTGATTTTTGACAAAGGAGCCAAACACATACACTAGAGAAAAGATAGCCTTTTCAAAAAATGGTATTGGGAACTGGTTTTCCATTTGTAGAAAAATGAAATAAATTCTATACTTCTCAGCTTGAACAAGAGTCACATAGTGATGTATAAAGGACTTGGAAATTAGGCTGGAAAATTTGAAACTACTAATGGAGAGCATAGGTCTAACACACCAACATATAGGAACAGGCAGAAACTTCCTCAATTAGACCCCCAAAGCTTAGGAAATTAAAACAAGAATTAATAAATGGGAATACATTAAACTAAAAAAGTTTCTGGTCCTCAAAGTAAACCATCAATAGTTTAAAGAGATAGCCTATAGAATGAGAGATCTTTGCCAGCTGCTCCTCTGATAGAACTAAAATCTAGAATATATAAATTACTTAAAAGTATTAACACTAAAAAACAAATAACCCAATCATGAAAGGGGCAATTGAACTAAATAGACACTTCACCAAAAAAAGAAGTAAGAATGGCAAATATATATATGAAAAAATGTTCAACATCATTAGCAATCAGGGAGTTGCAAATTTAAACTACACTAAAATTCCATCTAACCCCAATTAGAATGACACTCATCAAGAAGTGAAATAACAATAAGTACTGGTGATGATGTAGGAAAATAGATACATTTTACACTTTTGAAGGAACTGCAAATTAGTGCAGCCACTGTGGAGATTAGTGTGGAGACTCCTCAGAAAACTAGGAATGGGTCCATCATATGATCTAGCTATATCACTCCTGAGTATTTTTCTAAAGGGTCTGAAATAAAAATATAGTGATACATGCATAACCATGTTTATAGCAACACAATTCACAATAGCCAAATTATGGATCCAATCTTGATGTCCGTCAACAAACGAATACATTACAAATTATGAGATATACATACAGTGGAATTCTACTCAGCAATAAATGAGAACAAAATTATGTCCTTTGCAGAAAAATGGGTATACCTGGAGAATATTATATTAAATGAGATTAGCCAGTCACAGAGAGTAAAGGGTCACATGTTTTCTCTCAGATGTGGAAACTAGGTAATAATCAGGATACCAGAGGCACTACACTATGATATGACTATAATGCACCAATTAATGTGCAAAAGAAAGGAAAAATTCATATAGTCCAGTTTTATAGAAAAAAATAAAACACGTGGGAAAAAGTAGCTGACTAAGCTAATACAGTGTAATTACTTACAGTATGGTTAATAAACATTTATTTCTCTCTCTGTGGCTTTCATGTTCACACCATTTGTGGTTTTTCTCTGTGCTTGTATCTTGGTCAACATTCTCATTTCTATAATTCAAAATGATTAACCATACAACTTAGAGGAAGGAAGATTTATTTGCTCACTGTTTCTTGCAAATTCCAGGTGTAGTCCATATAAGGCCAGGGTCTAGAACTTAGGTCATGAGAGTGGGAAGCAGAGAGAGGGAGAGAGCGAAGATCTGCTCTCACATCATGGACCTGGAAGCAAAAAAAAGCATGCAAGCAAGCAAGCAAGCTAGAAAGCAAGCAAGCAAGAAAGCAAGCTAGAAAGCAAGCAAGCAAGCTAGGGGATGCAAAGAGTCACAAACAATCCCTAAGCCACACTACCAGAGACCCACCTTCTCCAGCCACATCCCACCGGCCTAGGTTACCATCCAAATTTATCTACTGATGAAATTACAACCCTCATCACTTTATTACTCAGTTCTGAAGATTAATGCATGAGCTCTTCAGAGTGCATCCTATATCAAAGCATGAAGTTTTATTTTTTTTCCTAATATATTTTTTTAAAATTTAGTTTAGAAATTCTGCCAGACATGCTACAATATATTTCATTTGTGTTTAAAACTTTGGAGATTCTTCTTGTTATGCAGTGCATTTTTAATATGTAAAATTATTTTAGAAGAATGTTGTGGTTCAAATATGATAGGTGATTATGAGAGCCATATATGATAGTGTAAAAGAGGTTGGCTGGGCAAGATTTTGATGGTGGGTTGTAAGTCTGAGTAAGAAGTTTCAGAAATTATCTTGATGCTATGATAAACTTTGGAGAATTTTGACATTAAAATATCAAAAGAGGTTATGTAGTGCACTAACTACCATTTCTAAAGCAGCAGGAAACTGAATATTGCAGCTTTTCTCTCTGTAATCTGATTTTTCTCCAAAATACTTAATTTGACATTAGAAGCTGATATAAAAATAATATAAGTATCTACTTTTTCCTAAATCAGAAGTTCCTTTATTTCTTAGATAAATGCAGACATCAAATAATTTGTCTTTAAAAATCAACATTTCTCCCTATTCAAAATGCTCCTTTTGGGGAGTCATTTTATATTCTTGTATATCTTCCATTATACGTCCCTTGAAGAATTAACCCAAATCCTTAATTAAACTACATAAAAATGAACTATGCAATTTTAATTTGGCATTCGGGTGTGAGAAAAGTGTTTTTTTTTTTTTTTCATACTGAAATTTGATTTTTGTATTCCATTCTTTAAATGCACAAACACAGAAAAATAAGTTTTAATCTATTTTGTATCTTGCAAGATTAAAATTTTTGTTGGAGGGTAAAATTAATATTTTAGACTATGTAAAGTAGTAATGCATACTTGGTTTTATAAGCTGTATAATGATTAATGTTCACTCTATTTTTATTACCCAAAGGAAGCCAGAGAAAGCAGCATGCTGAGGTCTAGGAAGTGGGGGAAGGGAGGAGTAAGAATGTGTTTAATTCTTACAGTTTAAGTTGGGGAAAATGAAAAAGTTCTGGAGATAGATGGTGGTAATGGAAGCACAGGTTGAATATACTTTATGCCACAGAACTACACACTTAAAATGGCTCAAATAATATTTTTAATGTTATATATATTTACCCCATTTAAAAAATGAATGTGCCACTATGTCAATGACAACTTCCACCTGAAAGTGACTCATTCAGTGCTTCAGTAAAAGTGCAACTGTCAGCTAATACTAAGCTTTCCCTTCCAGGGTTGACGAAAATAGAAAAGACATGAATATAATCAACTTGCTGCTATTGAATGTATTTTTAGTCTTCTATACCCCCCAAAATCTGACAACAGATTACCCCCCCAGTGTATTCGGTATGTGTTTCCTATTAGAAGATAAGTTATAAATCAAGGTTTAAAATGATAAATGGAATCATATGCATCATTTCGGCACTTATAGATGGGTAAACAATATTTCTGGTTCATAGTGGCTTGTTCATCTGAACCAATTTCACCAGTACACCGATGGCACTTACATTCCCTCTGGTATTCATGAATGTTTACTGTATATGAATATGAAACTAAGTGAAGTTAAGCTGGTTGTGGTAGAGACTGCTGGTTCTTTGCCAGATATCCATTCTTTCCATTTTCCCCAATTTATGAAACCTCAGTTTTTACTAAATATATTTACTTAGATAAATAAAATATTGCCCAACATCCCTAGTTGCTACTTGTGGTCATATGTCTTAAAACAGGTTGATGAGATGTTAAATGAATGAATTCTGTGTGACTTCTTGGAAGTTTCTTTAAAATAAAGAGGAGACAAACATTTCTTCCTCTCTTTCTATTGTATTTGACAAGTGAATACCATGGCTAGAATTATAACAGAAAATAATAAATTGAGAGCAAAAAGATGCACACTAGGAGTTTTGGAGGAGAAAGCTGGAAGGAGCCAGTTTCCTAAGGATCTGAACCTAGTTTCCCTACATATGTATGTATGGATGGATATATGTATGTACTGGGGATTGAACTCATAGACATTCTACCAAGGACTTACATTTCCAGTTCTATTTTATTTTATTTTTCTTGAAACAGGGTCTCACTAAGTTGTTGAACTTAGCTTTAAACCTGCGATCCTCCTGTCTCAACCTCCCAAGTACTGGAATTGCAGGTGTGCACCACCACACCTGACTGTTTTGCCACATTTGACTCATTATTATCTAGCATCTCTTATATGGGAGAGGAATAATGTGTATGTTTAAAAATCACTATTATTTTGTTTCTGTTATTCTTAGTTAAGCCAAATCCTAGCTAAAATCATTGAAGGTTATCCACAAATATATCAACTCCAGTTAGGAAAGCTTTTTGCTTCCTCTGCAGTCTTTGCTTCTGAGGTCAGTAAGTTTACACTGCTATACTTTAAAAAATCACCTTCAATATCCGTTAAAAAGAGATGAGATGTCTTTTGACACAACTTAAACTAGCAAAAATGTTTTCTTAAACAACTTCCAAACTTTATGTGCTCTTAGGCACTTACTGTTGAGAGACTGTGCTGGCCAAATTCAAGGCTATAAATTCAAATTTCTTTTGCTAACATCTGCTGAGACATTACCACACCATCATGTGAATCTTCTATGTTGTAATGTTTGTAACTATCTATTTTCTAATTTTGACAGAAAGTGAACCATTAATATTCATGCGTTGCTATATTTAGGTGGCCCCAGAGACTTACTCATTATTTAGAATAGAATATTCTCCAACATGAGAAACTAATTCTTTATAGACATAATGGTCATAAACAAAAACAAACACACAAAAAATGAATATTTCATTTATGTATTATGTATTCCTGCTTTTTCTAAATATTTGGAATAAATAAGATGCCCTGATATTATGATGTGAAAAATAAAAAGCTGTCCTCTTATTCTTGGGTGTGTTAATAGTTGACCACTGCTTCTGAAAACTTTTATATAGAAAGAAGAGGAACATTGGTGTTAAAAAAATTTTTTTTTCTTGAAAACAGGATCTTGCTAAGTTTCTAAGAATCTCCTTATGTTTCTGAGGCTGGTCTCAAACCTAGTATTCTTCCATCTCAGTCTCCCAAGTACTGAGATTACAGATGTGTGCCACCATGCCCAAGACTTTTAAAATAGAAGTAACAAATGGAGATATTTATTTGCTGGAAAGCATGAGTCAACCATAGTTGAACTCTGATTGGTTTACCTCTGAATTTCTGTGATTTTTTTTGCTTAACAATGAATGAATACACATGTTGTAGAAACTTCAGGCATTTATTAATAAGTTTACTCAACTTGGCAGGATAGAAGAACAATTTCATATATCATTGTATATAGATTGAGGTGCTTTTCAGTTTTGTTTTAAAAATTGTTCATGTCTCAGAACAAAATAAGGAAACATTTCTTAAAATTTTTAATTATACTATAAGGATTTTGGCTGTATTGAGACTATTTACAAAGACAAGATATAGGCTTCTTAAGTATTTATTTATTATTTTTCAATAGGATAATTTTACTTCTTTTCTTTCATATTTAGCACACAATTCTGTTACTGTTTTATAGAAAAATTATATCAAGACATTCAGAATAATTATTTCCATTTTCTAAAGTTGCAGTTTAAAGCTACTTTTGCTTGAAAATGCATGTATTAGTTGCATTGTACAGAGTAGATGATGGGAAATGTAACGGAGTTATTTAGTGTTGTGCTCTCTTTAGCCTGTATATCAAATGGTAGTTTGGAAATTATGACTATCTCAGTGAAAGTGTAGGTATTTGCAACTTTAATTATTTGTTATATTCAATGAGATTATATGTATGTATTTTATGTACTTTTTATTATTTTAAAATAACTACATCATTTAATTTAAGTAAACATAATTTTAATTAAAATGTACATATCATATCATCTTAGAGACTATACTAATATCCTATTTTGTGTCAAAAGAGATTAAATTTATTTTAAAAGTACTGGGTTAAAAGGAATGACACAAAGCCAACTTTCACATTTAACTTATGATAAAGTCTTGTTACTAAGAATACCTGTTTGTTGATGTATGTGCTAGGGTTTCCATTTTGAATCTCTTCTACCCCTACTAATAAGATATATTCTAGCCTATAAATTTTGAAGATATAGTGTTTTCAAAATATTTTTTGTATTATTTTTGTAAGAATCATCAAATACACTTGTTTCATAGATGCTTAAATCTATTACATCAGGAACAAAATATTAATGTGAGAAAAATTAGTGTTCAATAATTGCTCTTAATGGGTTTGTTTATAAATGACGCTGGTTTCATAGCTTTTTATTTTTGCTTGTCATATAAGTAAAGTAACACTATAAAATTATTAAGCATATAATCCATATGAAATGATCAATAGAACAGAAACCATTCTTTTCTTAGGGTAAAATAAAATCACTTAGAACATGGGTATGTGCTAAGATGTGTTTTGAGATTTGGTTGGGGCCTGAAACATTTATTGAGAAATCTATCCAAATTTCTTAGTCCAGGGTTGATATTTTATACTCAAGATTCTATGTAACATTCACAAGTTCTTCTGGAACTATAATAATGTAATGTTAGGGCTTAAAGACTCATTTAAAAAAAAAACAAGATTTTTAAAGTGAACTAATAAGTGGAACCAAACCTTTGGTGTAGGCATTTTATACTCAAGTCAAATAGCGATAGCTTTGACGGCTTTGTAAAATACCTCAATGTGGCATAAGGTAACAAATGTGGTATCTTGTGATTTTTGTGGGTAAGAAATTCAGGCCAAGTACCAGCTGAGACATTCTTCTGTTTTACAGATATTGATAAAACACTGGGTGTAATTCAACTCAAGGCTCAGTGGTCTGACTTGCAAGATGGCTGTTCCTAGCATCTTGAAAGGAATGGCTAGGCCCAGCTGTATCACTGACCCTCTCTAGGGAGTCTCAAAGCCTCTCACTGTGGTCCAGTCAGCAGGATAGTCAGCATTCTACTTGGTGGCTCAGGCCTCCAAGAGTGAGTTTCCCAAGGGGTCCAATTGAAAACTACTATAGGAGTCATGTGATCAGGCTTTGCCAGTTCCAGAACATCATTTCCACTATATTCAGTTGGTTGAACAACTAAATCAATGGTAGTGGAATTAGGATCCACTTTTTAATAGGAAGAGCAGCAATACTTTGTGGCTATCATTATTCTAACACAGAAATTTTGCTGAATACATTTAATTGGTTTAGAGTGGCTGAGAAGTTGTGCAATACTGGCTGAGGAAGTATGAATTTGATATCAAGCAATAAAGTAGTCTTTGTGAAGATTTCAGCTTTTACATTTCTAATTCTACAACTGGAAGATCCTTTTCTAGTTTTTAGCTTTCTCACCATGAGATTTATATGCCTATATCAAGCACATTACTATTATTAAATTTCATTTTTATCAAACGTGATTATAATCTCTTGCTTAATGCTTTACCAAGTAGAAATAGGATTGAGGAGGATTGTGCCTTTTTGCATTTACATGGTTTTTTTTTTTTTGCTAATTGATTTCTTTTCAATTTAACAGACTTTGGAAATATTTAGAAAATTGAAAAACCATTTAGATATTAATATTAGGATTTTTGAAAAATCAATTACATGTTCTCAACATTGATTTACTTAATTTAGTGGAGTTTAAGTTTAGTGGGCAATATTAGATGAAATTGAATTTTAAATACCTATTTTATAAAACATTAAGAGTTACATAAGCCTTTTAATTTTATGAAATAGTAATAGTGTTACAAAGAAGGTCAACACAGAATAGGAAAACATATTTTAATACAAGCACCCAACAAATTCCTTATATCCAAGAAGCTGTGTTGTAATAACACATTATGCTTTGAAATCCACTAGGTGACTTCATGCATAATATCATAAATCTGTCATGTTACCAAGACAGGTTCAAGTATCAAATTCAAGTTTTAAGCTTGAGAAAATAGGAGACAGAATATTTAGATGTGTTATTTCATATGAAACTGAGTATGAAGGAAAGAAGAAATATTAAGGTTTTATGAAACATCTAAGTAACAGTGATACTGCAAAGTGTTATCTATATTTAAAAATACACAAGTTTATCAGATGAGAGAATAACATATTAGGTAATCATGACCAAACTTTATGTCACATTGAACTCAGTGAAAATTTATTGTCTTCTATGAGTCAAATTCTACTCACACAGAATCTAAACAAAGAGTATACAAAAATAACTATTATAAGAAGAAAGGCAATTGGAAATTCAGATGTGATCTAATTCTCATCATTTTGTAGTACAGCATTCTAATAATACCACTGAGAAGCATTACTATTACATTATGATTTTCTACTTTATGTCACCATTGTGGTTCCCTTAGTTTAACAAATGACTGTTTCCCATTGCTACCTTTTCCATGAGAGTAGATAATATTGTAGCACTGAGCTCATATAAAAGTTAGCTTCTATTTTCTGCAATCATAAATAACATGACTAGAAGGGGTTAGAGACAACTGAATTACTATGAGTGCTATTTGCAGAAGTTACGTAAATGTGTATAGAAGCAGAGTTTGTGAAAAATAAAATTAAGCTAAATTTGACTTAGCCTAATATTATTAATGTTATAATCTCAAATGTAAATAAAAAACAATATAATACAGTCAAATCTAACTGTAAATATTATTTTGGAGCACAAATAGAATGCTTGTTAATGTAACACTTTTACTGTAGCAATCTTTTATTTGATATTATTTTTGAGGTATTGTGAATCAAAGTGAAATCTAATCTTGGATGGTGTGTAATTTTAAAAATAATGCTCCTCTACTATCATTTACCTAAAACCACTGCATAAAAATGTTAAACTTAGATATTTAATATTTTATTTGTCATTCTAATTTGTTTAAAATTTTATTTAAAAAGAGAAACTAAGCATTTCTATAATTTAATCTATATTGTAGTAACAGCAGTGATGTCTCAATTATTCATGATATATTAATATTTAGTTCTTCTCATTGAGATGCAATTTCCCAAAGCCAAATTTACTGAATAATCAAGAGTGACCCATATTTCCATTCATTCTCACTTTTTGTAATTTCTATGCTTCTTTCTTGATATGAAAGTAGGGATAAAGGGCTGAAAGTACTTTAAAAATTGTTAAGAGAAGAAACCTACAATTAAATAAAAATTTTAAAGTGATTAAAAATGTTACTATTTTTGTTTTTGCTTTTTCTATCTTCCTCCTTATTTATTTTTTTCCTTCCTTGGTTATGTTGTCCACTGACTTCTATTGTTTAAATAGGGAAGTTTCCTGGTTTATGTCTCTAATTTCAGGTAAATTTTCTCATAAATTATTTGATTCATTTTTGCTGTGACTGAGAGTTTATTTCAGGAATGTAAGTCTGCTTCAGCACTAAAAAAATCAATTAGTGTAAATCACTAAATTGACAGCTAGGAAAGCAAAACTTTATCATCATCTCAAAAGGTGCAGAAAATGGATTTCATCAAAATAAATATCATTCCTGATAAATACCATAGCTATGGCTAGAAAGGAACTTTCTTCAGTTAGTAAAATATATCTTCAAAAAGAAAAAAATAAATAATATAATTAATGGTGAAAAACTGCATGAATTTTCCAGAAGATAAGGGTGTCCTCTCTCAGTACTCCTATGAAACAGAAGTTTCTAGCCAATAATATGTCAAGAAAAGAAATAAAAAGGCTTGCAAGATGTAAAAGAAGACATAAAATGGTGTATGTTTTCAAATGTCATAATTAGTTGCATATAAACTACAAAATAATATGCTGAAACACTCTTCAAATGAATAATCTTGTAAGAGACAAAATTCAGTCATATTTTTCTACAGTAATAATAAACATTTGCAATTTAATATGAAAACATAAATATCTCATTTATTATTATTTGTTGTATCAAAAATGAAATCAAAGCTGGACGTGGTGGTGCATGCTTATAATCCCAGCATTTGGGAGGCTGAGACCGGAGGATCCGGGTTCGTGGCCAGCCTCATCTACCTAGTCAGGCCCTCTGCAACTTAATGAGACCGTTTCAAAGTAAAGAATAAAAAATAGGGCTGGGGCTGCAGCTCAGAGGTAGAATGCCCCTGAGTTCAACCCCCACTACTGCAAAAAAAAAAAAAATGAAATATGAAATTGATAGATAGATGTGAAGTAAAATATGTTAAATAATTATATACTGAAACTACAGAATATTGATGAAAGGAAACATAGACCTCCATTTATTTAATGGAACAATGTGCTATAGTCCTGTATTGGATGCTGTATAATCATTACCTTCAAATCAATCTATAGATTCAATCCAATCCATATTTTAAAAATATTATACATTTTTGTAGTTCACAACATACAGCTTCTAAAATGTTTGAAAAAAAGGCAAAATATAAAAATTAAGCTAAAATTTTAAAAAGTTGGAAGAACCACTCCACATGATTTAAGATCTACCATAAAAATATGGTAATCAAGACAGGAGAATTGGTGAGGGTACACACATGCATCACTTAGACAGATGGGAGTTTACAGATAGATGTACAAAAATATAAACTGATTTTTGTCAAAGGAATAAGGGAAAGGAATAGAAATATTTAAAATAAAACATGCTTAGTAGAGTGTGGTGGCACACGCTTGTAATCCCAGTACTTGGGAGGCTAAGACCAGAAGATCCGGGTACACAGCCAGCTTCAGCTACTTAGTGAGGGCCCTCCACAACTTAATGAGACCCTGTTTCAAAATAAAGAATAAAAAATAGGACTGGGGATATACCTCAGAGGTAGAATGTCCCTAGATTCAATCCCCTGTAATGCCAAAAAAGAACAAAAAAGCATGCTGTTTGTCTTAGCATTCTCACTGATATAATCCAAAGAGCTGATCATATAACTTAGAAGAAGAAAGATTTATTTGCTCATGGTTTCCTTGGAGATTTTTGAGTTTAGTTGATGAGAGATTGTAGACCATGGATCTCAGGGCATGCCAGTGGGAAGCAGAGAGAGGAACAGCACAGGGCTTTGCTCCTCACATCATGGTGGCCAAAAATAAGAGAGAGGAAGAGCAGGTGGAGAAGAAAACAATATATAATCCCCAATGCCACACTCCCAGCAACTCTTCCTTAGCCACCAGCCCTGCTTCCAACATTGCTACATTGTATCTGTGAGACTTAGGGGGGCATTCCAAATCCAAACCAGTACACTCCACCCCTGCTCCCCCAGATCTCACATTTGCTCCACAATGCAGAATGCATTTAGTCTATTTTTAAGAGTTAACAAAGTCTTCACCCATACTCATGCAAATGACATAAATCTCTTCTTCTTTATGACTAGAAAACATTCTACTGTGTGTATAAACTACATCCTTATTATCCATTCATCTGTCAGCTATTGTGAATTGTGCTGCTATAAACATGGATATGCAGGTATCAATATAGTATTCTTAATTTTACTGAAACTTTACTAAAATTGAATCACAGATCTAAATACAGCATGTAAATTTATAAAACTTCCTGTAGTAAACAGAAAGGAATTTTTGTGACTTTGGCTTAGACAAAGAAATTAGACCATATCAGAATGATAACTCTGGCTCTTTGAAATGCATGTTATAAGAATGAAAAAATGAGATAAACTGAGAGAATAAATATGTAAATTATAAATATATAAGAGAAAGGACTTATATCAAGACCACTTAGCCCTCAAAACTCAATAATAAGAAAACAATTTAATAAATAAGTGGACAAATATTTGAACAGAAATTCTTCCAAAGAAGATATATGAATGGCAAGTAAGGACATGAAAAGGTGTTCAATCATGTTATTCATTAGAAAAAAGGTATATTAAATTATAGTAAGATAACACTTCACATATAGTACAGTGTCAATATACATACCTAAATAACACAAAAGTGATTTTTCTTGTAAATAATTTAAGAAACAGTAATTAAGCAAATTTTCAGTGAGAAGTGGTGCTATGTGTATGTACGTTTCTATCACATTGAACCTATGATGTATAATTACAATGCACCAATAAAAGTATATTAAAAATCTTCAGAAAAAAAGCAGTGGCCACTTCAGAATGATATCCTTTCTTTCTTTCTTTCTTTCTTTCTTTCTTTCTTTCTTTCTTTCTTTCTTTCTTTCTTTCTTTCTTCTGTTGTTTTGTTTTGTTTTTTGGTGCTGGGAATTGAACCCAGAGATGTTCAAACTCTGATAACACCTAGACCTTTTTATTCTTGGTTTTGAAACAGGGTCTCAATGGGCTTCTGAGAGTCTCTCTATGTTTCTGTGGCTGGCTTCAAACCAGTGGCCCTCTGTCTCAGTCTCCTAAGTACTGGGATTACAGGTGTTGTCACCATGCCTGACAAGGAAGATATCTTTTATAGACATGAAAATATGTCTCCCTGAAATTTTGTCTATTTCTGCTTATCAGAGTTATAAAAATGACTTTCAACACTAGGTAGAATTTCAGTCATCCTTTAATTCTTTGAGGTCATTGTGTGTGTGTGTGTGTGTGTGTGTGTGTGTGTGTGTGTGTGTGTGTGTGTGCTTACTTGTTATTTCTTATCTTAACATAAAGAAGGAATTTGATATATTCTTGTCAAATTACATGTGTTTACATTCACTTGAAAATGCCAAGAAACATTATTCAAATAAACATTTAGGCTGGATGTAAAAATAATTAAAACAGAAGATTTGGCAGCATTACCTTATTCTCATCCCTTGTTTTTTGTCTCATTGCTCATAAATTCACAACCTTTCATGACAACATAAACATATCCAAATTGCTTCCCTATGGGAAAATACAATTCTATAACCATTCTGGATGTGCCCTCAGGCAGCTGAGAACTTTCCTACACTCTCCCAAAAATCATCAGCAAATCTCTAATTAAAAAAAGTCTGACTAATTAATCCCCAAGTAATTTTAGAAAATTTTAACTTCTAAGATAAAACCCAAGTGAGCTCATGAAGTCATTTCAGAGAGGCAGGAGGTTGTTGTCAGTACATCAACCAGGCTAATTAAAAAACAAATAATGAAACAGAAAAGTTGGCTTAACTCATTGATTAGTTGGAGAGTAACACATCCTTAGCATATGACATATTCAAGCTGCTGCTCACCGTGAGAATTTATTCTCAGTCCTAATTTTGTACAAATAATATATGGAAGACAAATCATAAACTTATTAGGTTATTTAAAACATCACTCAGGTACTCATTTTTTAAACAAAACCTATTTTAATTCAAAAAACAAAATATACATGATCAGTCTCTGTTAAAGAAAATATGTAAACTAATATAACATACATATAAGTTTCCTAATACAAAGAGTCTGATATAGCTTTTATTTTCATTCACTCAGGCAATACCATGTTCCAAGACATTTAGTATTTGTCAGTATTGCAAAAATGAGTAAGACAACATACAGTGATTTATAGGAGAAAATTCAATATATATCTTATGACAAAATATCCTTTATAAGGAAATAAAAAGTGAAAGTAGTAGCAAAATCTAAATGCTTTTATGTGGGGTTGAACAAAAAGCATTTGTATAAAAAGCCTAAATCTATGGAGAATTTAAAGGAAGATAGAGTTATTTTAACGAGGTCATCGAGGACAGAATTATCTTGGCTTTGATTTTCCGTTTCTGATAATAAGAATGTTTCTTTCCTCCTAATATAGAAAGACATCTTTTCCTTTTTTTTTTCTTTTTTTTTGATGCTGGGGAATAAATCCAGGGGCATTCTACCTCTGAGCTACACCCCAAGCCCTTTTTATATTTATTTTGAAATAAAGTCTCACTCAGTTGCTAAGGTTGTCTTCAGAACTGTGATTCTTATTTCTTAGTCTCTCAAGTAGTGGTATTACAAGTACTTACCACCTTGACCAGCTGGGGGAGGTTCTCTCTCTCTCTCTCTCTCTCTCTCTCTCTCTCTCTCTCTCTCTCTCTATATATATATATATATATATATATATATATATATATATATATATATATTTGTATTTGTTTTTTGGTGCTGGGCATTGAACCCAGAGATGTTCAAACTCTGAGATAACACCTAGACCTTTTTATTTTTGGTTTTGAAACAGGGTCTCAATGGGCTTCTGAGAGTCTCTCTATGTTTCTGTGACTGGCTTCAAACCAGTGACCCTCCTGTCTCAGTCTCCTAAGTACTGGGATTACAGGTGTTGTCATCATGCCTGACAAGGAAGATATATTATATATATATATATATATATATATATATATATATATATATAGAGAGAGAGAGAGAGAGAGAGAGAGAGAGAGAGAGAGAGACAGACAGACATATATATATGTGTATATATATATATGTCTGTCTGTGTATGTATGCATTTTTATTGGTGCATTATAATTATACATACTACTGAGGTATAGAGCAATAGGAATACACATTCACACTATACTTGCATTTCTCTCCACATTGCGCCTCATTCCCATTCCTTCCCTGTACATGTCATTGAGATGGGCATTTGTAATTTAATATACATACACAGCATTATTTCAACTGTTATCTTCTTTACATCTCTGTCTTCTCTCCTCCCTCCCCTAAATCCCTTCCATCACCCCATTGTAGTCTCAGTTCCTCTATCTGAGATCTCTTTTGTTTCCCAATTTCTCTTTTCCACATATGAGAGAAAATATACAACTATTTGTTTACTGAGACTAACTAATCTTAGTTAGCATAATATTCTCAAGTTCCATCCAATGTTTTGTAAATGGCATAATTTTGTTCTTCTTTATGGCTGAGTAAAGTTCTGTTGTGTATATGTCACAGTTTTGTGATCCATTCGTCTTTTGACGGACACCTGGGCTGAGAGAGATCTTTTTTCATGCTTGGAATAGAATCCAAGAGCATTCTACCTCTGAACTACACCCTCCGCCCCAGCCTCATTTTTTTTTTTTTTTTTTAAACAGGGTCTTGCTAAGTTGCTGAGATCTTCACTACATTACCGAGGCTGGCTTCAAAACTGTGATCTCCTGTCTTAGCCTCCCAAGAACTAGGATTACAGACATGCAACATCACAGGTGACTGAGATGTCTTTAACATGGGAATTTCCTCCCCTGCTTTCATGAAGAAAGGCAGAGGTCAAAATGTTCTTGTACATGCTGATTTTTAAAATGTCCTTTGCTCAAAATAATCCTTATGCCAAAGAGGCATATTTGGGCAGATTTTACTACCCTTCAGTATGAAAGTTACAGATCCAAACATCACTAAAGATCGCATGTGGAACATAGCCTACCCAATATGTGAATAATTCAGACTTATTTAAAGTTGCTCTTATTTTAATTTTAAGATGCTATTTATACATTCATTCTTTACTTTATTTACACTTTCATTCGCTTTTTTCCATCTCATTATTTTAGTTACAACATTGAAGCTCCTACTAGATTCTGTGTCTTGTGCACAGCATAGGAGACTTAAAATCAAATAAAAAATACTTTCTTCAAGACATTGACAAACTACTTGGAAATACAGATAAACAAGTAATAGCAGAATTTCTTGACTATAACAGTAGAAAGGCTAGAGAACATTTTCTTGTGGTCATTTCTATGTTTTGAAAGATTACTAGTAATTTTCAAAGAAGCACATAAAAGGTCATAACTATTAAGGAAGCGATCAGAAATGGTTGCTGACAAAGAATACTAGAATTGTTTAATAATTAAATGTGGGTGTCATACATAGCTGAGATAACCCTATTGTAACTGGGGCTAGGTCAGAGTATCCTTGTTTGTTTAGACCTTCTCTGGGAGGAAATATGGAGCTATTAAAAGGATTTGATCAGGTAAGCAAAATAGTCAGATATTTTCCCCCTCCAAACTCTCACTGTGTGAAAGTGTCAGGAGCAACTGCTGGAGACCCTTTCCAAAATTGAAGCATGTTGAAGGGAACCTGAATTAAGACAGTGGCAGTAGGATGGAAGAGGGGAGAATGGATTGGAGATACATTGAGAAGGTAAATTTAGCTGACCCTAAGGATGAACTTAATGAGGACATACAGAAGAACGAGAAGCTTCATTTTTGTTTTTGATTATCTGTGGTGAGAAAGTAGGTAGACTACAATGCAAATATCATACAGAAGCAGGATGAAATCATGTTCAAACACGGCAATGGTCTGAATATATTCCCCTCACCCCTCACCCCACCAAATTCTTTAACCACTAAAGTATTAGAAAGTGGACTTTGGAGAGGTGCTTAGGTCATAACGACCTCACTCAGCCCCATGAATGGATTATTACCCTAATAAGTGAGGCCTCAGTGCTTGTTCTGCCTCTTCCACTAAGCGGGAAGTTGCTGTCTATGAAAAAGTGAGTCCCTGTTGGTCACTGAATCAGCTTGAGTCCAGATCATGGACTTCTCAGCCTCTAGATCCTTGAGCTATAAATATTTTTTTATTTATAAACCACCCAGTTTATTATAATTTGTGATAGGAGCTAGAATGTAACAAGATAATTATGTGAATCAAAACATATTTCCTAGCATAATATTTTTCAAATGGTTAAAGCATAAATAGTTATCAATGTTAGGTATTTGGATGTTGGTATGAGTATGAGATTATCATGAGATAACATACACTAAAATGTGGGATATATGCACTTTTATTTTCGAGTTTGAGGTCTGGGAAGTTGTATTGATTTGGGAGTCATTAGCAAACTGTTGACATTTGAAATCATGGCATTAGATAAAATTAAGAGGAGGTTAGTAGAGGTTCAGAATAAGGCAAAGGATAGAACTATGAGGAATAGCAAGACTTAAGAATACCAATTATCAAGAATATAAACAATGATAAATTCTGTTAAGGATGTGGGAAAATAGGAACTTTCATATACTATTGGTGGTACTGTAAATTAGTACAACCACTATAGATATCAGTATTGAGTTTCCTCAGAACACTAGAAATGGAATCATCATATGAACCACCTATACCATTCCCCAATATCTTTCCAAAAGAATTAAAAGTTAGAATACTATAGTGATTCATGCATACATATTTCTATAGCAGCACAATTCACAGTAGCCAAATTATGCCACCAACCTAGGTTACTGCCAACAGATGGGTAATGAAAATGTGGTATATGCACACAATGGAATTTAAGATGCAATTAATTAAATCTCAAACACATTATCTTATGTATCAATAAGACAGAAATATCCTTGCCAATTAAACTATGACAAAAGTTGTCCTTTAGGATAGAATTTTGTTTAAATATTACTATTTATTTGGTGTATATGCAAATAGGAAAATAGAAATAGAACTCCAAAAAGTAATAGCTACATTTGGATTCCTATTTACCAATAAGTAACTGCAAGGTTTTATAAATTAAAGAAGCATTATGATGTAAAGGTAATAAAATAGAAAATTGTGCATCTTAGCAAGAATAAAAATTACATAAAATAGATATAAATGTGAGTGCGTTTGCATGTATAGGACAGACATTCTCATAAGTTGAAAAAGAGTCAATCCTAAGGTAAAGATTAACAATCAACATAATCCCTGAGAATATAAATTTAAAAAACCATATATTTATTGATTGACTTTATTGTATGCAACAATCAGAATTTAATATGCATCTAATCTCACTTCTTTTAGTTATGGTGAAGTAGAACAAGTAAGCAGAGGTTTTAGTATGACTTTGGGTGCATGAAGAACATTTTGAAATAAGGAATAGCTTCATAAGTAATACTTTGAAAAGCAATAACATATTTCAAGGACTTTTGGAATTTCTCTCATCTTAGATGAGAGATTAATGAGAGCTTTAATATTAGCTTTTCTGTACAAGTCAGATTGCAATAGGTTTTCAAGCCTGCTGTGATGAATTGCTTTTCTTTAATAAGACGTGTTTTAAGTTGCCCCGTTTGCATTAAAAAAGAATATCCATTAGTGTTATAAACTTTTTGTCCTGTGTCATTTCTCAATTCATAAAGCTCGTATTATGAAAGAAGGTACTGGCAAAGTATTCAAATTTTAGTTACTTGGTATGAATCACCAAAAATTTAGCAGTCAGTTTGACTCCTGCTAATGAGTTAAATAATTATACCTCTCAGGAAATGAAAAATTAGTTTCTTAAAGTTTTCTTTCTCAGTCAAAGGTAATGTTCCAAGGTATTGAATAACTCATAGAAATAGTAATGAATTCCTTTTTTTTTTTTTCTCCATTGGTAATGTCAAAGCTAAGATTTGATATGGAATGGAGGCTACTACATCTAGAGCAGCATTTTTTTTTTTTTTTTATGGTACTTGGAATTGAACCGAGAGGCATTCTACCTCCAATGTACACCTCCAGACTAATTTTTGTTTCTGAATTTTTAATTCTTTTGTTTCTGAAGCAAGGTCTTGCTAGGTTGCTGAGAGTCTTGCTATGTTGCTGAAGCTGTTCTTGAACCTGCAATTCTCATGTCTCAGCATCCCTTAGTCCTGGGATTACAGGTGTGTGCCACTACACCCAGTGAAAAAGGTTCATTTTTTTATCATATAATTGTTGATTTTGACAGAAATGACTGAGCGCAACTTACTGAGGAAACTGTCCATGTGGCATTAATCACAAGTGTAACCAAAGTGATCAAAACTGTATTAAATAGTGGGCCTGTGGGCAAAGGGGCACTGCTGTCTGCATATAATTGTTATTTGATATTGCTTCAGAAAATCATGGCACAGGTTAATACACTGATAGGTAAGTGTGGTTCTAGAAAACGAGTGTGAATAAAATGAAGTTTTTGAACGGGATCATAGCAGCAAAAAAACAGATTATGATTCTAACTCTGAATCTGTTCTATACTAACCTATATTACCTATAGTAGCAATAACAAGTAAACTATTACATTCATCTACTTGGTTTTAAAACGAGACCACCATGACTGATTGGAATTTATAAAAATGAAAAATCCAGGTATATTTATCTAAATTCTATATTGTGAAATAGAATGAAAATTCAGTATAGTTTGTAGTTGTTGTTATAGCTGTTGTTTGTTTCTTTGTTTCGTTGATTTTCTGTGTGTGTGTGTGTGTGTGTGTGTGTGTGTGTGTGTATGTGTAGTACTGGGGTTTGAACCCCAGGGCACTCTACCTCCAAGCTATTCCACTATCTCTTTCTATTTTTTGTTTTGAAACAGGGTCTTGATAGGTTACTGAGAGTATCACTACATTGCTGAGGCTGACCTCAAATGTACAATCCTCCTGTCTTAACCTCCCAAGTACTCCACCACCACACCCAGTTGCATTTTAAAGTTAAAAAAGAAATAAGATTGTAAGTTAGACTTTATTTTACTTTTCTAGCTAAATTTACTATGGGTTAACTGAACATGAATTTAAGTGGCAAGCAGTTAAATTCAATAATAATAATAATATATTTGTTAAAAGGCCATTTTTTGTGTGTTCCATGGATTTTAGGCTTGTTTGCAGAATCTAAACAATATCCTCCATGAAATTCTGCTGCTTCTTTCCCATGTTTTATGTTATCTTTAAAAGCAACAACAAAACAAACTCTCCAGATCACATTATTTCCTATTGTTCTGGCCCCATAAGCTCTTCCTTTTTATTTTAAAATTTTTTAAAAAAGAAGTTTTTTTTCTATTTCCAATTTTCACTTAGCATGTTATCTTTCTCTATAACTCTATTGAAATGTAATTCACATTATCTGGATACAATTTATTCACTTAAAATATACAACTCATTGTTTTAGAATATACATGGTTATGTCCCATCACTATTGTTTTCAATTTTAGAATATTTCCATCATCTTACAAAGAAATCCTGAATATTTTATCTGTACCTTCTTGTTGCAGAAGAACTGGGACACCAAAAACAGGAGACAGTGGCCAGAGTAGAAAGCAGGTTTATTCACGTGAAAGCTAAGAAAGCAAAAGCTTCAAGTCTGGCTCTGAACAAAGAACATGCAAATATTTTTATATTCTTGGTCCCCTAGTTTTGAAGGACAGAGGTAAGCATGAGGTTTATTTTACCTAGTGTAAATGAGATACAAAAGTAGAAAAGCCTTAGTCCATATATTATATCCTCCTTACAGCTGTCTTATCTCTTACCTTGCAAATGGCCTAGGGAGATTCTGCCTTGTTTACATTAGAGGGAGCCCCTGTAGGGTCAGTCTTGGGAGAAAGCTGCTCTGTTTACATTTAAGGGGGTCTGTCCTGAGCTGTCAACTTACTAACAACTAAGGGAGAAGAGGGGGCTGTGGAGGAATTCTTATTTTTCCATTTTAGTCCTCCATCATATATGAGCCTGTCAGCTTCTAGGTCTGACTGGAGCAGGGCAAGTCACTTTTTTCAGGATCAGCTTGTTTGGTTTTCTAGGCTTCCTGTGAGAAGTCCAGTGGGTCATCTCTGGGGCTGTTGGTTTTGGGGCTTCTAGCCTCAGACACCAGTGATTAATCTAGGCAGCAACATACTAGGCTTTTATTGCTGTTGGCAAAAATAACAGTAAAAGATTCGCTCCATTTTGCCTTGAGGGAGCCTGATTCCAATTTGGGGTAGTTAAACTTTACTAGTGATTTATCTAGCACCAAATTATGTAAGTATTTTTAACTTCCCTATACCTCCCACAGCCTTCCTGGCTTGGAGGAGAGGAGGAGGTCAAACATATATGATCTCACAGGGAGAATACTCTATTTTCTGGGTATAAGTGTATCTAATTTCAAACAAGACTAAGGGTAAAACTTGAACCTAAATTAGCTTGGTTTCCTGACATATTTTTTCTAGCCCAGCCTTAATAGTTTGTATATATATGTATTTATTTTTTCCTCAACTTTGCCTAAACTCTGTGGTCTATATGCAAAATGCAGTTTCCAGGTGATGCCCAGGGCAACTGCCATGTCTTGTGCGACTTATGCATCAAAGGCTGGTCTATTGACTGACTCTTTGTGCAAGAGTAGTCCATATCTAGTTAAATTATGTGAGTGGTCTTTAAAATGACTTTATGAGTATAGCTCTCTTTACCCCAGAATAGCACACTTGTTTTTGGTTTAGCTTTTGTATTGGGTACTTAATACCAAGATAGTAGCTCTATGTGGGGCAAATTTTTATAAAATTATTTTGCCGTTGATTTCGCTAAGAGCTCCTCAAGGTTACTTGAAAAGATTCTGTGAGGCTTTTCCTCTACCAGCTGTGCCATCTTCCAGGATGGGTCATGGTCTTGCTGACCATATGGCTTTTCTTGGAGCACCCAGGACATTCCCCTCTCCAACTTTCCTCATTTTTACTGGTGGGTCTTCTCTGAGAACTCCACAATATTTCTGCTCAAGAGATTGGGTGACTTTCCAGAATTTTCAGAGTCCTTAGTAGTCCCGTCATTTATTCTCTGGCTCTCATTTGATCTTGGGGGGAAAGGGGCAAAGTATTGGCATTTTGTTTTGTTTTGCTTTGTTTCCTCAGCTCTTTTATTTCCTTATTATTCTATAAGTCTCAGTTGTTGAACACCCAAGAGGTGAGTTTAACCAGTTCTTTTTAATGAATAGAGTTGATATTATAGCCTATCTGATTTCTAGGTGATTGCTATCAAAATACTGTTTACATTACTGTGCTAGTAGCTGTATGTCTGCAATGGTAACAGACAATTACAAAAGTTGTAAGAAAATACAAAACAAAACTATAAGGAACAAAACAAATGCAGTTTTTATAATAGTTTTGACAATACTTGATGATACAAATAAGTCCCCATTTAAATGTGATGTTTTTATATATACACAAATATATTATTAATACCAGTTTTTAATCAAAAGGTCTTAGGACTACAGAATTTTTTTTTGAGGTTGCCTTGATTTGATGCGTCTCCATCCTCTGTCTTGCTTGTATCTCTCAAGAATAGCTGTAAAATGTGCTGGGGGGCACAACATCATGAAATAGAGAGATAATGACCAGCGCAGTGAGGCTTTGTTCCCATCCCTGTCTAAACAGTGTCTACTTCAGTGCTGTAGCCCAGGATGTCTTGCCCATCACCCCAGAGTTAAATGCCCAGCATCAACAGCTTTCCAAGGCTCCTCAGCTGTGGTACAAGTGAGGACCTGTGACCAGACTCCATCTCCTGCCGGGGGCCAGCCTTCGGAGGCAGGGGGGTTCGGGGTCTCTCGATAGGTGTGGATTGAGATGAGGTCTCAAGAATATGCTCACACCAAATGCAGTGAAGAAGCACATCTGTTTTATTGTTTGTCAGTAGCAGTTTTATACTTTTTTTTTTTTTTTTTTTTTTTTTTTTTTTTTACAATGAGGCATATAGAACAGGGATTTTTACAGACTTGTTTTTCCAAAGGTTATCCATTAGTTAAAATCTTTACAATTTTGTTTTGCCCCATTAAGCAGTGTTCTATCTTATCTCAGGAAGTTAGAGGATTCCAGGTAAGACCAGGTAGTAACTATTTAGATAAAATAGCAAAGCCTGTTTCTAGATTAATGCTTGTAAACGGTTAATGCATTGGTTTGTCTCGCGGCACTGCTTTTTTTTCAGGTAAGAGATCAGTATCTGTCAGGCCACATGTTTCTAAGAAGTTTTCTTTTATAATTAATATAAAAGCAAAACCCAAATCACTCAAAATTTCCAGAATATAATAATGCAAAGTGGGATATGTCATGCATTCCTTCTTTTGGAATCGTCTGCCTTGCAGGACTCCAGCGGCCTGAGCCTTGCTCAAGATGCAGCTATTAAGGAGCTGTGGCAACCTCCCCTCAGCTACTTCATAGAGGCTTGAGGGTCTGGATCACAAAAAGAAATCCTAGGTTTAGCCAGGTGTGGTGGTGAATACCTATAATCTCAGTACTTAGAAATCTGAGACAGGAGGATTGCAGGTTCAAGGCCAGTGCATGATAACTTTGCAAGACCCTGTTTCAAAATAAAGGGCTGGGGTTGTCATTTGGAGGTAGAGCAGCCCTGGGTTTTATCTCCAGTATGACAAAATAAATAAATACATACATACATCCTAGTTCTATTGCTGTTTTCTACTTATTTGCAAGTAACAAACCTGCCTCATGTAATTTGTTGTGTATGTGATTGGTCTGTGGCACTACAAGTTTGTAATTAGTGCCCAGTGAGTGAATTTCCTCAATGGGTTGTGCCCCCTGTGTATAGCCTGAGGCAGCACTACCCCCATTGGCCAAGTGGGAATCCAGATAGAAAAACCTCCTGGATCACACCTGTGTCTGGTTCACTGATGACACCTTCTTAACTTCTACTGAGAAGAAATGGAATGCTGCTGCTATCCAGACTGAGAGGGCTCCATCCCTTCCTAGCATGGTAAGGGATGTTCATCAACATGGTCAGAGCTTCAATTGGAGGAGTTCCTCAATGGAGGAGCCCTCCTATAGTTCCACTGAGCTATGTGGCTAATGGCTTGCCATTTGGTCAGGCTTCCAGAACTCTTCTGATTAGTACTAAAACAAGCATTCCTGGAGATGAGACATTTGGGTAAATAGCTCTGCTCCTAAAAGCTCTCTATTGCCCATGCCACTGCTCAGCAGAAAGGTCCCTACACTGATGAGGGGGAAGATATCAAACAATCATACTTGGGGCTGTATGATGTTATTAAAATTAGTAACCTGGGAAATAGGTTATTGAAAATATGACAATTAGAATTACATATCAGTAATAATTTTTGTTTAATGTATGTTTTCTCATTATTATATTGTTAATTCTTTGAGGTAAGGGTAAATTTTTAACAATCTGCCCAGCACTCTGCTCATCACTAAAGCTTCATGAATATTTCTCAATATATTACCTATCTCTCCATCTGTCTATCTGTGTTAGGTAAGGTTAGCAGATACCTTATTGCCAATATGATTCCTGTTTTTAGATTTCCAACCTAACACTACAGGACTCATATCTAAATCATTATGCATTAATTTGTATTACCTGTGTGGCATCTCTGTGTTGTAGAAACGGAAACTCTAAGAAATTAAATTAAGTGAAGGTTGAACTTTTCCTTTTAAGCATAAATGACAACATTTTGGAGCAATCTAAAAAATTCTTTTTACAGAGGGAGTTATTTTTTCTTTCAATTCAACCACCTTAATAAACCTACTTTATCAAAATAAAGGCCACCTGCAATACTATGAATTGCATTCATTGAAATGATTCATTTGTGGACAAATCAGTTACTGTATAATGTTTTCCTTGATGTCTATCCCAGCTGGTTTTAATTTGTATATAAAGTTAAACTGTTTCCTTTGGAATATTTTTATTTGGATACTTCAGTTTGTCATGTTTGCAAACACAATTTCCCTTACCTTATGGGCAAAGAAAAGCGTAACAGGAAAGTAAATACACACACATACAAAGGCACATTAAATAACTTATTTACTAATTAGCTTACCTCCTATTCTAGATAGATAATATTTTAAAATAAATTAGTGGGCAGAACACTCCTCATAGCAAAAAGCCTGTGCTCATTTCGCTTAAATTAAATTTAAATTATGAATGCAGCTGATCCAATAAATGTACTAGTGGAGCACTTTATAAGACCTATCCATGTGCTTAACATAAACTTAATGAAACCGACATGGCAAGGAATATTACCACTATATAAATAAAGGAAAAAAGGCAAACAATATGAATTGACTTGCTCATTGATATCGATATCAAAAGCAATGCCCAAATGCCTGGAATCTTTATTTTTTTTCTAACCCAATTCTTTCTAGACCCCTTATATTAATCTACAGCCATTTTCAGTAGAGCATAGACTTGACTTGTTTATACCAACATGAATATGCATATAAACTTGACTCTCTGACTTCCTTAAACTCCAAACTGCAATAAAGCAAATACAGCTGACCACAGAATGAAATGCAGATAATTACATTCAATTATTAAGAAGCCATGGTTCTAAGTCATTATTAGATTCTAACATTAGAATATCTGGCAAGGTTTGTCTGAATTAAAAGTCTCAGGGTTTTATATTTGAATATTTAAAGCTGGAGTGAGTTACTTTGGATGGAAGCATGCATTTTAATAACAGTACTCAGACCCCAATTCTTTAATGGATAACCTAAGTATATGTTTAGTATCATAAACATATATTAAGGTAGGGCTTTTTAATTATTTCAAAATTTAAATTATTCATAACCTCATAATTTAAATTATTTCATGTTTTTCTTTTTAAACAGTTCATAATTATTTTATAATATGCATAATTAATTTGTTATGCATATATCCATTTCAGTGACTATATGATACAATGATGTCACATAAGAAATTCATATATTCTATCACAATGTTCTATTTGAATTTGTTGTTACAACTTGGGAGTTGGAAACTATGTTTATCAGCAATCTATGTTTAACAAGCCTTTCAGGTGATGCAGATGCAACCTAAGTCATGAGGACTATTGGCTTAGAATATAGACTAAGTAGCCGGGCGTGGTGGCACACGCTTGTAATCCCAGCATTCAGGAGACTGAGACTGGAGGATCCAGGTTTGAGGCCAGCCTCAGCTACCTAGTGAGGCACTCCACAACTTAGTGAGACCCTGTTTCAAAGTAAAGAATAAAAAATAGGGCTGGGGTTATAGCTTGGAGGTAGAATGCCCCTGAGTTCAATCCCTAGTACCGCAAAAAAAAAAGAAAGAAAGAATATAGACTAGGTACTTGGAACATAGAGCTCCAGAAATGCAGTGGCTCCAACACAATATATATTTGTTTTTCTTTTTCCCATGGAATAAAATCAAGATGTAAGAGGGAAGCCCATACCAATCCATGGTGTTTGGATAGAGAGGATACTTTCACAGGACTCAGTGTCCTTAGCAGGGTTTTGGAAGCTGACTCAACACCATGCATATATTTCAGTCTGGGAAGTGGGAAAAAGAAGCCATGGAGCTGTTAGAGCAATGCTGTAGCTCCAAAGATAAACCTCTAGATCTGTGGCTTTATAACCTGAATTTTATTTCTAAATCACATGACATCCAAGCCCTGTCCAGTGGACAGATCTCTTCCAAGAAGTTCTTCAAGGATTCATCTCCCTTCCTTGTGATTCCATTACTGTTGACTTGTGAATTCCAGGCTTGTCTTGCTTTTCTTCCTGTATCTTTCTAGGAAGAAACAATCACAATGAACAACTAGGAATCTATTACAGGAGCAGTGGAAGTAGAGATTATTTCCCCTCACATTCTATTTTTTGGAATACAGTAACAGTACACTGCTAACCAAAAGGGAACAGGGAACTAACCTGTGTGCTCAGAAGAATAAGAAATGTGTTCATTGAGCAACTATAAAGTTTCTGTCAACTGAAACACAATTTTATTTTTTAAGTTATGACCAAGACATTTCAGCCTTCACTCCTTCTCATCTCTGATTGGCCTAAACTCAATCACATAAACAATGAAGCTGCAGGAGGGGGGAAAAGCATCCTCTCTGTGGCTGTGCACCCAGATGAAAGTTAGGGGGTATTATTTGAAAATGAAAATGAAAATAAGTGATACTGGTTACTGTTTAGCAGGCTTTGCCATTATGTTTTATATATAAAATTCTCAAATGTTTTTAATGAAAGTTTAAAATAGATTGTATGAGTAGCATTAACATAATATCCATTTAGCAGAACTTCCAGAAGAAATGGCATGGCAGTGTAAGTATTCTTGTTTTTTCTTCATCTCTCACTCTTTAACACTCAGCTTTATAGATCCCTATGTTGTATCTAACAAGCTATTATGAATTCAGTAAAAGTCTTCGATATCCATATTCTAAAATTTTTCAGCAAGAATTTACTAAAACACTGCATAGGTCTAATTAAATACTTTTTTACTGAAAATATATCAGGTGTCAGTCTAAAAACCTTCCTATGTGATTGATTAGCAGCTATCTCTCTGTATTGTTTAAGAAGCAGAGTATGTATATTCTTAAGATATCTCTCTTAAAAGGTACTTTTTCTCTTAGAGAAAGTTATTTCTCTAAAATAAATCTAATATTTATCTAGAATTAAACTGTTGTTTTCAGGAACTCTGCTAAATATTTTCATCTATAATAGCTAATTTAATAACATCATTAGTAGTTGTGCTGTCTCTTTGACAAAAACAAAAAAGGAGGTCAAAAAACAAAAAACAAAATAGGAGGTAGAATAGTTGGAATAAATAGAAAGAAGAGGAGGATTAAAGCCAGAAGATACAAGTCCAAAAAGATATGCTTCTGAGTCAACCTGACTGATGAGAATTTTTGGCAAAAATCACAGAGCTGGGAATAGTGTTACTCTAAACTCAATAAAAAATTCAAGTAAGCCCTCAAACACATTCAGTAATTCTGCTTTTTGTATTAGTTATTTTAAACCTCTTCTCCCATTTTCAACAAAGACATTTCACTTTCCAACATGTCCAGAGTTCTAATTCTACCTCAACCCCTCTGTCCCTCCTTGAAACTCATATCCTCAGCTTAAATTTTTGGAAAGGATTAAATTTGCTACAGATGTGCCTCTTCAGTTTTCTAATGTGTATTTTAGACCATCTCCTTTCTTTTGGGTGCCACATATTGATGATCTCTTCCAGCAGATGCTAATTCCTCTATAAATCCTCTAATCTCAGACTGTCCTATTCCAAGAAATGTCACTCCTCTGGTTTTCATCTTTGTTTCGTTTTTCATCAATGAGATTCTTCTTAAAAGGTTATTCAATTAGTATACAAAATATTCTGAAAAATGTTTAGAAACAAGCCTCTAATTTCACATCAGCTTTCAGCATCAACACCATTGCCAAATGTCCTTTTTTACATTTCCTTAACTTCCTCTCTACCCCTTCACTTTTCATCTCATTCCATCTTGGCTTTCTCCTCCTCCCTTCTCCACATACTGTCCTTTTTGTTATTAAAAGTGAGGTTCATGTCACCAAGACCAAAGGCATTTTCTGTTAATTTCCTCACCTTACTCAACTTTCCAGAGACACTCAATGGTATTCAGCGATATCTAATGACTGGATTTGCTTTTGTCAATTAAGGCACTTTGTCAGATTCCATTAATTTCTTTCTTCTGTTCTAGACCATTCTTTTCTGTATTACTCAGCTTTTTATGACCTTAAGGAAACACATGAAGCAGGCTAGTATACAAGGAAAAGAAGTGTGTTTAGCTCTTTTCTAATTAGGTACACCATGATTATAAGTGTATACTATATTTTTAAAGTATGATCTTTGTTAATCTTAAAGTATCCCTACAAAATTACACATGACTTTCTGTCTAAATTTTCAGAAAATTGACATAGTAGCAATGGACATTTTCCCCAGCTACTATAGTATATATATTTTAATTTCCTAACTTCAAAGTTTTTTTTTTTTAATTATAGCAAGGTTTATGTTTTCAGTTTTTAGAGGCATGCTGTAGGTAGAAGTAAGAGTAATAACCTATTATTTTAATTATCATAGTTCTGTTAATAGTGATATGAAGTAAATATAGTATAAAAATGAAACATAAAATTATTCTATATTTATTAGCTCTAATAATGTTCACTGAAATATTGATGTAAGATTGAAAAATATTAGTTTTCTTTGACAGCAAGAGAATACATATTTTATACACATACAACGAAATATACACACAACTGAATTCTACTCAGTGAAAAGAAGAGCAAAATTATGTCATTTGCAGGAAAATAGATGGAACTGAAGAAAACTATTTTAAGTGAGATTATCTAGTCACAGAGAGTGTAGGGTCATATGTTTTATCGCATATGCAGAAGCTAGGTAGTAACTGGGATACAAGAGGGACTTTAGATAATGAAGAAGAAACTCCAGTGGAGTGATGGCAGGGTCTAGAGGTAGATGGTGGTGAGGAGAGGGAGAATTAATGAAGGAAACACTTCCATTGGCCCATAGAGCACGTGTGAGAATTACCAATGCCAATCTCAACATTGTATATGGAGAAAGAGAGGGAGCTGGGCGTAAGCTCACCAAGTGCTATGTGCATGTGTGCACCAATAAAAGCATATAAAAAGAATAATTTAGGGAAAATTCTGGTTGATTTACTCCAAGACATTTAAATAGTTTTCTCTTATAATTGTGCATACATTATGTTAAGAACTAGCAAGTATCAAAGGAAATCAATTATGAGTGAGAGACTTTCTTGGATATATAAATTATATCTGATTTTTAGTTTTACATTCTATCCATATTGATTGGATAGAACAAGTGAATATTACCTATTTTATTTCATAGCTCAGTTTGTGAATGAAAATTGCAATCGTTTTGATTTAGCCTATGCATTTTTAAGCTTTTAACCACAGTTCATGACCTGAACTATATGTTGTTTTTTCACATAGAATTTACCAAGAGACCCAGAAAGGTCAATTTCATTACTCTTCTGTGTGACAAGTATATTAATCACAGGACAGAACTGAATTCAGACAATGCCATCATATTTCAGTTGAAAATGCTTTGAAAAATCCATACCATTGTGGCACTCTGAAGATTTAGTCTATCAGAAGATCAGCAAGGTCTAACTTAGAGGCCACTTGACCATCCATATTTTATCATGGCCCATTGTAAAACCTTGAGAATGAAGAATGAATACTACTTATGGCATATGGCTCTGATCTTTAAAAAGTTGTAGTTAACTAGATTTTACTGCTTCTGAGGTATGTATAACAACTTAGAAAATATTGTTTATGAGAATTTTTTTTATAATGAAAGGTACGTATACTTTGCTATGACAATTATAAAGATCACATTTTATTCCTGGTAAAAATCAAAATTTCTCTTGCAAATATCTTTTTCATTTAATAACTGAAGACAAATAGCTATAAAAGTTAACATACATTCATAAATAACAATGATATCACTGGTCAAATATTTATACAGATATGTGCATTTCATATTATTTTAATTTGGTATTTTGTACTTAGATTTTTTAAATTACCCTATTTTAATTTTCTAATAAACATTTGTATATAATTTTTTAATTCCTTGGCTTTGCTCTGCAATAATTTATATTTTATAATATAATTACATGAGTGTTGAAAAACACTCCTTGGCTTGTGCTCTGTGAACTTTCATAGTTCACACGTTCCCAAATTATGTGTGCTTCAATTAAAAATTAGTGATTTGTGACTGAGAACACAGATCAGCAGTAGAGAACTTGCCTAGCATGTGCAAATCCCTGGGTTCAATGCCTAGCACCATAAAAACAACAACAAAAATTAAAACAATGACAATAATAACAAAATTGCTGATTTAACTTTTCTTTGAGTATTTTTAGAATCACTGCTATCTATCTTTTTGGTATATATAAAGTGATAGAGAATTAAAGAGCAAATGTGGAGGGCTGAAGATGTAACTTAGAAATAGTGCACTAGTCCAAAATGGAGGAGGTCGTGGGTTCAATACCCAGCTCATCTTTTCTCTCTCTCTCTCTTTCTCTCTCTCTCTCTTTCTCTCTCTCTCTCTCTCTCTCTCTCTCTCTCTCTCTCTCTCTCTCTCTCTCTCTCTCTCTCTCGTTTAGAACCTAGGATCCTCCTGTCTTAGCCTCCAAAGTACTGGGATTAGAGATGTGTGCCACCATACCTGCTTTAAACTTTTCCTTTAACTGTTTGTTGACAACACAACTAAAAAAAGAAGAAACAAAATGGAAACTCAGAGAATAGAGAACCAGGCTTGGAAAGTGGCTGGACACCACACATCTCTTGGAGGTTAAATATAAAACATGTCTATAGATTAGAGGTGCAGCACAGGGAGAAGAGAATTTGAGGGAAAAAAAGAACATCTTAATGCCCAAATGACACACTTTAAAGACAAGAGCATCAAGAAGCATAGATCTAAAATAAAAATAAACATCTAAGTGGATGGAGTAGGTATTACAAAGATCATAGATATTAAAATTGGTTTATGGATTAATTATGACTATAAGATGAGGTACTTCTTGTGTACAGTAATACAACTCAAAAGGTCAGCAAGAATTAAGAAAAAGGTAGATAGAGCCCAGTGTGGTGGTGCATGCCTGTAATCCCAGTACTTGGGAAACTAAGACAGGAGGATTGCAGATTTAAATTTGAAGCCAGCCTGAGTAAGCTGAGCAAAGTGGTGAGACTCTGTTTCAAAAAAAAAAAAAAAAAAAGCAAAAAGGTAAATAGAAATGAGCAATTTGTTCAGAATTTTTCAACACTCATGTAATTATATTATAAAACAGAACAAGGAAAATAACTTAAAAATGTCCTAATTATAATAATGGAGAAGCAATTCTCAGAATTGGAGAAATATAGCTTATAGGAACCCAGTAATTCTTAGACACAGTTAATGAGGAGAGGAAAAATCTACAATAAATAACAATGGAGGACAGGGAGATGAGAGGAAAAAAAACCATATTGTGCAATAAGATTTCTATTTGTGTGGAGAATTCTCATAGCCAATGCTAGATTCAAGAATGTGATGGATCATACTTTGCAAATACTAAAGGTATTTTTTTTCTGACATGATAATTCTGTATTCAAGAAACTAGTTTACATAGAGGAAAATGTGTAAAGCTAAAAATTAGTGCTAAAACAAGATTCATTTTTTGAGAATCTATTGTGTAAAATCAAATCAAATTCGAAGAAAACTTCAAAACCAAAGAAATGTTTAAATGGAATAGAGAAGTTTAGCATTGTTTAATAAAAGACAATGCTAATCCATTGCAATAAAGCAATAAAATAATAACATACTGACAATTGTGATTATTTATAAATGCAAACAAACAGAAATCAAAAAGAAAAATACACATTCAATTATAGAATAAATTGATAATACTGTGAGAGTATATTATATATAACTTGATGCCAATAAATTGGAATTTTTTATGAGTTTTTTCTAGAGGGAAAATCATGTAATCTATAAATTAATCCTTGTAATATATTGACAAGGCAAAATTATTTTCTCAAATAGCATATGGGGCTTTGATGATTTTATTGCTGAATGTTAACATTCACAGAAATTGATATAGAAAAATTGGAAATCTCTCCAATTCATGTAGCTAGAACAGGTTAAAATTAAAACAATATAAAATGACAAATCTCTTAATTTATTTATGAAGGTATCATTATCCAAATTAAGTCAGAAAAAATACTATTGTTAACTGTTACAGGTCCATTCCTTTCAAACTAGGTACTTCAGACTTGTGGAAGATACCCCAAATCTGTAATTTTGTATACTTCTAAAGAAATTCTGTATTTCTCCACCATTTAGTAATTTGAATATTCTACTAATCATAGCCAAAGAGAGTTATAGTTTCTGTGTGTGTGTGTGTGTGTGTGTGTGTGTGTGTGTGTGTGTGTGTGTATGTGTGTGGTAATGGGGACTGAACCAAGAGGCAGTTTACCTCCAAGCCACACCCTGTGGCTACAGTCAAAACAGGATGTGTGTCGGGCTTCCTGGCCTACTTTTGGTGAAGACTATTTGGTGAGAAAAACAGCTAAGCATGCCTTTGAGGATGCCATTTTGTCTTATATAACTCTGTGTCCTGGCTAGCTGCCATTTTTGTTTTGATTTGGCATATAAACTGAACTGAGGTTACCCAGCACGCAGGAAGATGTTTGGACATGCTGAGGCATGGTGTGTGGGCATAGAGACACATGATACACAGATAGGAGGATGTACTAAGGGGAAGTCCCCATGAGGAGCTCCCCTGTGGCTGGTCAGATGCCAGTGGGTACTGGAAGCCTAGGTCTCCTATTTTAGTCTGTGGTAGCTGGAATAAAGCCATATCTAACCCCCTTTCAATGCCTCATCTCTATCATGGATGGTCCAGATTGAACCTACAACTTTCCAGCCTTGACAGGTTGAACAACACACTCCAAACCCTTTTTGTTTTCTTGTTTTGAAACAGGATCTCATGAGGTTGCTGTGAGTCTCAGTAAATTGCTGAGGCTGGTCTCTAACATGACATCTTCCTGTCTCAGCATCTCAAACACTGGGATTACAGGAATGCGCCATCACACCTGATGTGCCTTATGGTTTCTTGATCTAGTCATGGCCTCAAATTCAAGACATAATTTTAATTAGAATTTGCTTCTAATGTGTGGTTTATAGTAGTTTTTTAAAGTATGAAAATACTTACATTTAATATTTTTCTTTAACTTGTTATTTGGGGTGTGTTATACAGGGGATTGAACTTAATGGCAGTCAACCTCTGATTGACAACCCAAGCCCTTTTAATTTTTGTTTTGAAACAGGGTCTTCCAAGGTTGCTAAGAGTCTCACTACTGCTGTGGCTGGTCTGGAACCTCCTATCTTCCTGTCTCTATCTCCCAAGTACTAAGATTAGTGGCATGGATCACCATGCCCAGGTTCCTTTACATTTTTTGTTTGTACTGGTGATTGAACTTCGGGGGTGTTCTACCTCTAATCTACACCCCTAGCTCTATTTATTTTTTATTTAGAGACAAGGTCTCACTAAGTTGCTAAAGGTCATGTCAAGTTTCTGAGGCTGGCCTTGAATCTGTGATCCTCCTGTGTCAGCCTCCTCAGTACTAGGATTACAGGTGTCATCCACCACACCCAGCTCTTTGAATTTTTAAGTGAGTTATTTTTGTATGGTTTATTTATTTATTTATTTATGTATTTACTTATCATTTATTTAGATTCTGGTGATTGAACTCAGGGTCATTTTACCTCTCAGCTGTATCCCAGCCCTTTTTTGTTGTTGTTTTGAAGCAGGGTCTCACTAAGTTGATGAAGCTAGCCTCAAACCTGCAATTCTTCTGTCTCACCCTCCCAAGTACTGATTTTGAAGATGTGCGCCACCACGCCTGGCTGTAAGGTCTTTTACATAGTAAACAATTCTATAACTGATCCATCAGACTGGCAGTGGTAAGATGTTCTCTTAAGGACTGATTTCTTTGAAAAAGAAGAAGAAATGATGGGGAGAAGGCTGGAATGTGTGAGGTGGGACATCATGAAATGTTGGTCTATTTTTTCATTCATGACCTTCTAGAGACAAAGCAGTTCCTTTCCCATGTATGGACATACTCTGCGGTGCTGGAGATTGAACCCAGGGGCATTCTACCCCTAAAATACACCCTAGCATTTCTTTTATTTCATTTTTCGTTTGAAGCAGGGTGTAGCTAGGCAGCTGAGAGTCCAACTACATTACTGAGGCTGTCCTCCAACCTGCGTTATTTTCTTCTCAGCCTCCCAAGTCCTGAGATTACAGACATGGACCACCACATCTGGTGCTGATTTTTTTTTAAGCCAAGAGATTTGTTTTATTTCAGTAATGATTAAGGGCATAATAACATGTCTGTCAAAATAATACTGAATTATTTCAGATATACTAATTCAATAGTCATACAGTTAATAGGGATAAGACAGGAACCAATATACTAGAAAACACCTATATTTACACATCAAAATCAAGAGTAACTATTTCTCCAATTTTTCTGAAGGGAAAAATACCCAACGAGTTAAAAGCTGCAAAGCTTTGTTCAAAAAAGCCTTGAGGCTTGGGAATTGGCAAAGTAAAACAAATGAGAAAAACTGGTTAAAGTTCACTATAGTAAATACATAGGCATTTTAGCAAGAAAGCATTAAACTGTACTTCGTAGACACAGTCATTACATTTATTGTAATAACTACTTCATAATAGGATCAACTTTAATCTATTTGGACAAAGAATGACCTGAAAGCAAAGCTTACTGAATGGAGGTAAAGAAAGCAAACATTCCCAGCCACTTTTTGCATAAATATTGATAACATCATTTAATGCATGTCTCCATGGTAGAGGATTTAAAAATGCCTTAGAAACTGCAAAGTGACACAAGCTGCTAACACAAGGGAAAAGAATAATTATCTTTAGTTAGTATACAGAATTCAAGGTTTAGGTTATGGAGATAATGAAGGTGAAGCAGAGATTTTAAACTAAAAACACTTTTTAAAATGTCTCTTCTATCTTTCTATGTCAGACTCATATTGGCCTTCTAAGAGAGCCCACACACAATTGAAAAAAGCAATTCAGAGACATTTAGAGACACATTATGTTGAATGGTTTTCTCTTCACCTGTTTTATACATAACAGTCCAAATAGGCTTTATGCCCTGCCACAGGATTCTCCTGTAAGCCTCCTTAGCTTACTCTTAGTATTCTTTACATGACAATTCCTATTTTTCTTGATGTAGCTATATAATTACTTTTTTAGAAGCAAGAAAATCAGGCCTGTTTTCTTTTTTCTCTATTGAGTTAGTGTTCATTTTGGCAGTTACTATAATTGCATATTACTGAATTCAGGAACACTGGCCAGAGAAATAGAATGGGAACTGGTGCAGTACTCTTTCAATTCACAGACTAGTTTCCCTATAAATAATTTCACAAGCACGCCACTCCTCTCTCTCCAAAGGCTTCCAAAACATGACAAAAGGAGTGTGATCAAAAGCATTTTTGTTTAACTCAAGGCAAAACAAGTAGAAGAAAGGCAAACTATAAAAGGAACAAAGAATTCTCTATAATTACACTTTCAAAAATGTTTCGTTTCTCCTAAATATTGCATATGTTTTTAATGGTTCCTATTTTGAATGTTTAATATGATTCAGAGCTACTAAAATTTACTATTCTTAAGAATTACGTCTTACTAAGATAGGACAAGTTTTCTTTGGTTACACTTGTATGAATAAATGATAAAAAATATGCTCTTATAATATTTTATGAAGTATAATTCTCTTCATTTCAAAAGGGATGGAAGCAAGATTTGGAAAATCTGACAATTTAGAAGAGTACACACTTGTAGTAGATACAGATCACAAAGGAGAAAAAACTGTAGCATTTTCAAATGCAAATAAAGGTATCATTAGACTTTCCAGACAAGCTTGGGTTATTTGATTGTTCTTATTAAGAGAATAAGAAGATTTAATGTGTTATAAAATATTTATTGTGCTGCTCTTTTGTATTATGTTAACACAAACACTTCAAACATAAACAATGGAATATTGTTTATGAGACCATAAATTTCTAGCCTATGCTACTTGAGAAAGTCAAGTATAATTTTTTTTATTTATGTTTAGGCATCAAGTTATCTCCTCTGATAGTTATTTATAGTAGAAATTTAGAGCTATCCCTCTCAGTACTCTAATTTTTAAGTTTTACTGCTACCAGTTCTTACCTAGTTGATTTTATCTCTGGAAAAAGTCCAAATCATGTTTATCAATTCAATGCTAAACACTTAGTAGGTTTTCAGGTAATATTTGTTGAACAAATGACTAGATGTAGGATTTCATGACAGGCCTAAATTTTTAATAAATATTCTATTCATTCATGAATTAAAGACTATTATGAAAAATCTTTAAATTATTGTTTGCATAACACTTGGCTTTGGCTGCTGTATGTATGCTTTAATTTGTGTAACTTTTCATGAGTTATACACTATTGATAAAGAAATCACAAAGACTCATTGTATCCAGTATAATGATATGCACCTATAATCCCAGTACTAGGGGGTTGAGACAAGAGGATTGCAGGTTCAAGGTCAGGGAGGGATAACTTAGTGAGGCCCTATTTCAAAACAAAATAAAATAACAGGGCTGGGGATTTAGCTTACAAGTAGAGTGTCCCTGGTCTCCTTCCTCAATATCATAGAGAAAAAGAAGAAGACTCATTGTTTTCCACTTGAGATTTTTATAAAAACTTGTAACATAAGACAGTAATTAATTGCCCCAAACTCCAAGAACTTCACAGATTCTCTGATATTCCTTACTAAGCTTCTCCTAATATGACTTACATAGCTATAGTGCAATATCAAACCAGAAACTGATATTGGTATAATACTATTCCCTTGATCACACACCTTTTCCAGATTTCACCTGTTTTTACACACCCTTATTTGTGTGTGTTTGTGTGTGTGTGTGTGTGTAGTTCTACACAATGTCATTCCTAATAATGATTGGTATAACCACTACCACAAGCAGGACATAAAATTATTTTTCACCACCTAGGAGTGCTTTGGATTGGTTTTGAATGCACCCTTTTTGAACCCTAGTAAATATGTGAACTGAACTGGTTTACTTCAGCTTGGTAATATATCCACTTGTCCTGCAATTTCTTTACAAACCACAAGTTATGTTTTTCCTTTCCCCAGTACATCTACCAGTATTTAGCATAAAGGAATTTTTTCTATAAATAATTTTGTTTGCTTCTATCCCCACAGCTTTATGTATTGGTTTTTTAGGGATAGGGCAACAAAGTATCAGAAACTAAGCGGTTCAAAGAGCAAACATTTATTTTCCCATAGTTGAAGAGGCAGGAAGTCCAAGATCAAGGTGTTGGCAGGGTTGGTACCTCCTGAGGTCTCCACCCTTGTCTTGTAGGTGGCAGTCTTCTCCATGTCACAAGGTTTTCCCTCTGGTGGTTCTCAATCCTTTATAATGGAAAGATACAATCTCAATGGATAATAAAAATGTGGTGTAGACCCACAATGGAGTTTATAAAGAATAAAATCATGTCATTGTCAGGAAAATGTAGGGAACTAAAGAATATTATGCTAAATGAGATCAGCCAGCCTCAGAAAGTCAAGAGTCGTATGTTTTCTCTTATTTGTGGAAACTAGAACAAAAATAGGAAGCAAGGGGGAATCCAATCAAATGGGGGGAGAAACCAGTAAAATGGTGGGAAGGAACTAGGGGAGGGAGGTGGGGGGAAAATGAGGATTGAGGAAAGTAACAGTTCAAATAATCTTACATCCATACAAGATTTCACTGGGGATCTCACTAACATGTATGGGAAGGGAGGGCAGGGGAAGGGTGGATATATAAAGGTAAATGCATCAAGTGATATGTGAAGGTATTACTTTGAATCACATTATGATGCATAATTACATTGCACCAATCAAATAATATTGTTTTCAAAGAAGAAAGACAAACTATCTTTGCCCCTTTAGAGTAAGGTCCACCCATACTAACTAATTTTATTTTAATTTCTTCTTTGAATGTTTTTATTTTCAAATACAGTCATATCATGAAATATTGGTAGTTATGAGAAAATGCCATTCAGTCCAGAACAATTGCCAAGGCTTCTTTGAGTAGTAAATAATGAAATTATTGTTACTAAAAATGATGCTAGAAGAGAAGAGATACATGTTCTCTTATTTCCCCCATCTTTGTTCTAGCTGCTAAACTTCCTGATAGGCTGAATCAGAATTCACTTATCTTCACCAAGTTACAGGTTTATAAGATCACAGTCATTGTGAGTTACAAAAAAATCCATCTCTGAGTGACCAGATCTTTAAATAATTCAACCACTTAAAATGTATTATAATTTGGATATTTATCTGATAATCAGTGACAGTAGAATCAGACACCAGGGAAGGAAAACTCTGAGGTGGTATCCAATTTTTCCAGGGGTGTTCTGAGAAAGGAGGACCTCCTTGAGCTTCCAGCTACAGCCAGCTACATAAACATGTGGACTTGTGTCACTGCTATGCAAATCTGTAGACATTAGGACTGTCATGTTCCTACATACCAGTTATATGGTTCATAGTTTCACAAATCAGAATGGGAATAAAAATTAATGAGTTTTCTAATCATAATGACATCATTGGTAGCACTAAGGCTGAACATGTTTTGACTCCTAGTGCTTTCTGAGTTCTACTAGAACCCCTGAGAGCCCTACAAGCTATTTTCCATGGCAACAGTTCTTTCCACTAGAATAATAATAAACAAGAGACAAATGAAGAAACTACCAAATAAGATTAACAATATAGTCTACCTCTTTGGCAGTTTTGAATGTATATCATTACATCTCCGCTGTGGTTTCTATTTATAAGGTTCAAATTGTTCATCTTTCCACTGAATTTATCAAAGTCCTTGGGGTATAAAATCAGGAGACACAGAACAAAATCAAAATTCTAATAATCATTGTGTACATGAATTCAGATTATTCATGGAGTATTTTTTCTCAAGTTTTTATCTGTAAAAGAGAGAAAGTTTGACCTCTAGACAGGGTCACTTATGAACTTTGAATACAATTATTGGTGAGATGATCTCTAACTCTAAAGCAATATGCTAAAATTAATAGCTTTTAATCTTTCATCTTAAGAGCGATGTGACTGACCTAAAAAATTGAGCTCATAAACAAACATAAATAACTTTTTATTTTTATCCACTTTTATATTCATTCAATTGCCTATTTATTTTCAATTGGAAATCACAGTCTAACCAAATTGAAAGCATAAATTCTCAATGTGCTTTCTGAATTTATGAATCACTGAGCTCTCAAAACTTTTCACTCTTTTAAAAATTGCATCATTACTTTTCTTTGTTTCTTGTAGTAACCTCATAGCATTTCTTTTTTGTAAGGCTCACTAATATTTTTCAGCACAATTCTGCAAGTGAAATACAGTCTGACCTGTGACAGATCATATTATGTTATACTTATTTAAAAATTATTATTAGGCAGTTGTTAAACAAAAGTGAATAATTGAGTATCTTTTAAAATAATATTTCTAGTTTTACTTAAAATAATGGTTTACAACCTGAAAATAGTAAGTTCACTGCCCTTTTACTATACAAATTACCTAAATATACTTAATTCACACATAAAACTTTTTGATATAAATGGAAGAAATCAACATTCACTTTTTTACCTCATTTATCTGATTTTAAATAAATTTAAGTTTGTTAGACTTATTAAATAAATATTTCAACATGTAGTTCCACATGAAAATTTCCACTGAATGAAAAATATCAATACTTAACAGATATTTTCATATCTTATACAGATTAATCATTTCCAATCTGAAAATATAAAATATGAAATGATCCAAAATCTAACATTTTGAATCCCAACTTGACATCACAAGTAGAAAACTCCATACCATGAGGCATTGTTTCTTGTTCAAAATTATTGAATATATTCTATAAAATTACCTTCTAGATAGGTGTGTAAGTTTATATGTGGGAAAAATGAATTTAATTTAACCTTAGATCTCATTCCCAAAATATCTAAGTATGTTTAGGCAAATATTTTGAAATCTGTGAGACCCAATGATCTGGGTTCGCAGCCAGCCTCAGCTAGTTAGTGAGGCTCTCCTCAAATTAGTGAGTCCCTGTTTCAAAATAAAGAATAAAAAATAGGGCTGGGGATGTAGCTAAGAGGTAGAATGCCCCTAGGTTCCATCCCCAGTACCGCAAAAATAAATAAATAAATACATAAATAAAATATGAAAAAAAATCTAAAATCTAAAGCACTCTGGTCAAAAGTTAAGCAATACACAAACTGTACTACATTGATGTAAAGAGGTAATTTTCTCTGGTTCATTTTAGAATTAAAAAACAGTAAGTAACATTGATAGACTCATGCTCTAAAGTAAGTAGTAAAGATAGAACCAGGTGCAATGGCTAGACTTGGGAAGCTGAGCAGGAGGACCACAGGTTCGAAGCCAGCCTCAGAAACTTAGTGAGAACCTGTTTCCAAATTAAAAATAAAATCGAGCTGGGGATGTAACTTGCAGGTAGAATGACTCTCTCTGTTCAATCCTCAGTCACACACACACACACACACACACACACACACACACAAATTTCATTTTTCTCAGACCAATAGTAAAATTATTTCATATTTCTTCATCAAATTATTTGACAAGGATCAATTAAAGGAGTTTTAAAATTATGATGGGTTGGAGAGGAAAATCTGTATGAAATTAAAATGTTGCCAAAAATGAACTATGAGGTGAACATTTAGAGCTGATTATTAGACCTGTATCATTTAGACTCAGAAGAGGCCAATAAATACACGTATTGCTGCACTTTGTGACAGAAAATATAATTATAGGGAAGAAGAACTAAATGCATATAATTTAAACATCAACTTGAAACCCAGTGCTAGATAATGAAATTTGTTATATAATTTGAAAAATTTATGTAGGTTACATGATCAGTATTAGTCTCCAAATTTGTCCTAATGTAATAGATATATAACTCCTAAGAAGGATCCAGCCATGCAAAGAGATTGGACCAGAACATTCCAAGTTGTAGAAATCCTCAGGTGGAAAGTATTTATCATGGTATAAGAAGAGAACTTTCCTCTGTAATATCTCTTGGTTATTCATAATAAAAAAGAGAAAGCCAAAATTAAGAATCCTTCCAACAATTATTAAGCACCCATTATGTGTCAAAAGTTGTAATTTTGAATATTTATCTATTACATTAAAATTAATTTAAAATTGTAATATGTCCAAGCTGAACTGTACATTTTATTTAAAGGAGTAGTACCTAAGTGTATTAGTACAATAAAAGCCAATAGACATCCAAAGAAAAATGTGGATAAATGTCTATGGAGTCCATGCTTGGGGTTGCTGAGTATTGTCACTCATCGTAAGGAAAACTGGTGTTGGATGGAATTTGATAAATGAGATGTTATACTGGAGAGCGATACAAGTAGATTATAGAGAAGGTCTCAGGAAGCATTCTACCCAGAAGTGAGGAGAGTTGATTGCTCTCTCTAGTTGGTAGAATTAAATCTCCAGTGTGTAATGGACTTAGAATATATAGGAAAAGAAGGGGAGAATTACCTGTCTCTCATTCAATTTTGGGATATGTGCAGGATAAGACAAGTATTCATCCTTTCACTTTACAATGGTATGGTGTCAGTTTTGGGAAACTAACTCATTTCATTTTTTGTGTGCATATTGGACTTGTTATGGGAGGAAAATTTACATGTTATCTACTTGGGAGGCTGAGACAGGAGAATCACAGGTTCAAGGACAGCTTTAGCAATGTGGTGAGACTCTCAGCAACCAAGCAAGACTCTGTTTCAAAACAAAAAATAAAATTGGGATGGGGGTGTAGCTCCATGGTAGAATGCCCCCTGAGTTCAATCCGCAGTATCAAATACACACACACACACACACACACACACACACACACATGCACACACACACACACACACACACACACATCAATAATTGAAATATGTTAGATTTATATTTCTTTCATTTATTATCTATAGAGCTCATTTTTATTTTTCTAGTTCAACCAAGAAATCTACTTTAAGCTCTGCAGATAATAAAATAAATATAATCATTTAAAATTTTTACCCCATAGGCAATTTATTTAATCAGTAATATTATTCACTTGCAATAGTGGGATTAAAATGTGATATCTCTTCTTGTTCTTTGTTTGCTGCCCTTAAAGCACTGCAGTGAAAAATAAACAGGTTTTTTTTGGTTTATAGAGTCTTAGATATCATGGCTTCTGACTAACCACACTTTGATTGATACAGATGTTAAATCCAATTTAATATAAATTCTCAGTGGATATTAGTAATTAACCACTAACTATTGCCTGGGGTTGTTTTAAATTTTCATATTGGAAAAACAATATTCATAGTTACAGGATTGAATTCTATTTTCCTCAAAATAGAAGTAATAGACATTTGAGAATAAGATTCAGGTATATAGATTCTCAGAGAGTACAATTAACCAACAAGCAATTCAACTAGAATCTTCAATTATCTTCATGTACAACACATCCTTTAAAAAATGCAACCAAATCTGGTAACAGTGTAGTACTGCGTGCAGTGTTCTACTGATATAACTAGGGTTTGCTTTGTGCTTCATTGATCTTAAGTACCTAGTGCTTATACATCACTGTGCCTGTCTTCCATTGTTACTTCCAGAAATTCTTGCTTATATTTTCCCCAAAGCATTCAGCTTTGAGGCTTATGTCATCATTTCTCCTTATTATAAACATTTCCAGAAATTCAAATTAATTTACTATTTTATGAAGATATCATTATTGGTTTGCTGTATAATTCTCTAAATTTGTGCTGCGATAATTTTGTGGGTGTGTGTCTGTGATGCTGGGAATGAACTCGGAGGCATTCTAACTCTGAGCTACATACCCAGCCCTTTTTATTTTTTGCTTTTGAAATAGAGACTCACCAGTTACCTGAGGGTCTTGCTGCATTGCTGAGGCTGTCCTCGAGCCTGCCATCTTCCTGTCTCATCTTCCCAAGTCCTGGGATTATAAGAGTGAGCCACCAGCTATTGATAATTCTTGATAATAGTAATTCCCATGTACATGAAAGTTACAATGAAGGTGTCCTGATTTTTTTTTTATCTCCTCTCCCCCCCATATCTCACTTTTTGTTCTACCCTTGCCCCTCACTCCCATGGACATCCCCTATTCATAATACTGTTCTTGAACAATTTCATCTTCTTCATAATTTAAGTGCTTAATCTTCAACTAGCAATGTCTCTATTGTCAGTCTTCTTCTCAATGTCTATACTCTTTTATCTCTCCAATATCCTAAAATCATTGATTCTACTAAATTGGCACTGTCTGACTCTGTTCATATATTTTTACTTAGCTTTTGGTTCATTACTCACAATTTCCACCATATCTTCGCACACGTTGTGCGCTAGCTCAGAACCTCCAGGAAGCAGATGACAAAAAGAAGAATTAGATATACAAGAGATTTAGTGAGTAAAATTATTTGAAGGGTCAAGAGAAAGGGAACATGAATATTTTGATGTAGGTCTAACACCTATGAGAGGGAAGAGGGAAGGGAACAGTAGAAGGAGCTTCTGATAGCTACTCCAAGCTTTATGTATTTTGAGACTCTGTTATTAAGTTCATGCATGTTCAGGATTGTTAAGTCCTCTTGAGTAACTAATCCCTTATCATTATGAAATTAACTTAAAAAAAAATTCCTAGTAGCCTTTTTTCTGAAATCAACTTTGTTATCAATATATTAGGTTTATCTTTCTTTAATTACTAGATAGGATCTCAGTGTAGTTTTAATTTGCATATCCCTGATTGCTAATAATGTTGAACATTTTTTCAGGTATTTATTGTTCAAATTATAGAACCAGCCAAGTTGCCCATCAACAGATGAATGGATTACAAAATTATGGGATATACACACAGTGGGATTCTACTCAGCAGTAAAGAAAAATAAAATTATGTCATTTGCAGACAAATGGATAGACGTAAGGAACATTATGTTAAGTGAAATTAGTCAGTCACAGAAAGTGAAGGGTCATATGTTTTCTCTCATATGCAGAAGCTGGGAAGTAACTGGAATATAAGTGGGATTTAGATAATGGAGAAGAAACTCCAGTAGATCTAGAAAGGTGATGTTGGGGAAGGGAGAGAAGGAGAATTAATGAGAGAAACTCTTCCTCTGACATTACTTATGTATGAGAGAATACCAATGCCAATTTCAATATCTTGTATGGGGAAGGCAGGGAATGGGGAGGAAGCTAGGGAAAGCTCACCACGTGCTGTGTTCATGTATGTCACTAGCACTGTGAACTACATTATGATGTGAGACTACAATGCACCAATACACCTATAGAAAATTATATTCTGCATGATATCTTCCTTCAGTTGAACATTCGAAAGGACCTGTTTCATCTCACCCTTTCAATGTTGCAGCTTAGAAACTAAAGGTAACAAATTCAAGCAGTTGCAGGGGTCATCTTGTTTTATTCCTATTTCTGAGAAAATATTGTCATTCATTGATATTCAGTGCCTTAAAAATTGTTTTATGTTTATTTTGTCTTCTTTTGTTCTGTTCAGGGAAGTAAAAGCAGGTCTTTGTTAAATCATTTTGGCTTGGAATGCAAGCTGTCTACAACATTCTTTCTCAGGATTAATTTTGAAAAGGGTTAGAGAATATAGAAATAAACAAAACCTATTAAGTATTATGGGTAGTGTTACCTACCTGATGATCTAAAATAATACAATGGTTTGTGTACTATACAGATCTCTCTCTCTCTCTCTCGTCCTTTCCTTTCCTTTCCTTTCCTTTCCTTTCCTTTCCTTTCCTTTCCTTTCCTTTCCTTTCCCTTCCCTTCCCTTCCCTTCCCTTCCCTTCCCTTCCCTTCCCTTTCCCTTTCCCTTTCCCTTTCCCTTTCCCTTTCCCTTTCCCTTTCCCTTTCCCTTTCCCTTTCCCTTTCCCTTTCCCTTTCCCTTTCCCTTTCCCTTTCTCGCCTTTTCTTTTCTCTTCTTTCTTCCTGACAGTACTGAAGAATAAACACAGTGGCATTCTACCACTGAACTACATCCCCAGCCCTGTTTTATTTTGTTCATTTTTCTACCTCTGAGCTACACTCCTAGCTTTTTTTTTTTAACTTCTGAAATAGAATTTTACTAAATTAGTGCACCTGCACTGGCCTGGAGCCTGTAATCCTCCTATCTCAGGCTTCTAAGTACTGGGGGTTTCTGTGCCCAGCTTTTTTATTTTACTTTGAGACAAGGTCTCACTAAGTTGTTCAGGCTGGCTTTGAACTTGCAATCTTCCTTCCTCAGCCTCCCCATTCACTGGGGTTATAGGTGTACACCATCTCACCTGGCCCGATCTACTTCCAAATACTGATTTGATCTCCATTGCAAACTTCTGGCCTTTTGTCCTAATATAAAGAAAAAAAATGTCTCTGGTTATCATTTGCTCAATTTTACTTCACTTTTAAACAGAATCTCACAAAGTTGCTCAAGGTGTTGCTAAGTTTCTGAGCCTCACTTTAAGCTTATGATTTTCCTATCTCAGCCTCCCAAGTACTGGGATTACAGGTGTGTGCTATCCTGCCCACTTCAATACATTTCAAGTCTCATATTATTTTCTTTTATTTTTGGAGGCAAGTAAGCCTATCTATGGTTTAGTGCTTAAGATCACAGTCTTAAAAGTCCTGGCTCAAGAGATTGGGCAACATATTTTATACTCTACCTTTTCTTTCCTCAGTTGTAAAACAGTGACATAAATTACCCATCTTCCCTAAGACTGCTGTGAGGCTTAAGTAAGCAAAATAAAACAGAAAACAGAAAGCAAACTAGTGTTATTTTAATAAAATAATTGAAAAACAATTTCAAAATATTAGAGAAAAACACATATTTTTATATTTTAAATATGTTGATTTTGTAAAGCTATGCAAGAATAAGCACACTAAATAAATTGCCTATTAAGTCTAAAGTTATATCCATCCCAATATCACCATGGCTTGTTGTTTGAAAGAGCCGGTGACAATAATTTTCTGTATAGGGTTATGTCTTTCATGACAGCCAGGCTCAATTCATCTCCTTCAAAATGATGTTTTTGCCCAATTTTCTTTGGTTCTTGTGACAGTAGGAAGTTGATCACAGAAGGCTTGCAAACTGAAATAAGAAATGAGATTTATCCCTTTTTGGTTCTTTACATATAAACTTGTGATGTTAAAAATGCGTCTTGCATCACTTGGGTTACCCGAAATAATGATAGCTTGAAGTTTTCCTGGAAATTTTTAAAGACTTTTTTTTTTTTTTAGAGTGATTTTTAAGTTGACAGCAAAATTGGGAGAAAGATACAAAGATCTTCTGTATAGTCCCTGTCCTTACACATTGTTAATCTTGTTATCAACATCTCCACCAGAGTGGTACTTTTGCTATAATTGATGAATCTACATTGACACATTATGGGAATTCTTCACACATCATCTGCTACAAAATAAAATAATTATTCATAATGATTCACTCAAGGCACAAACAAATATATTACTAATGAGCATTTTCTTTAATGGAGTGGGTCGTATTATTGCAAAATAAGGCTCATTATTCCTTGGCAAATCTACCTTAATGCATATTATTTTGGATTCATAAAGAATAATGACTTAAGCATATACAGAAACACATGCAATCAAATTTCTTAACACAAACAGAGCAAAGCAATGCAAATTTAGCACACATTGGTGGTTCTTCAATTGCGGACAAATATTCAACAAATGTATATGATGAACAGTGTCAAATCATTTTTATTAAAATTATTTACAATCACTGCTTGAGATTGGCAGTGCTGAGTATTTAAATTTTTTTGCTATGTTTTTAGTGAAGAGTAGTTGGGAATCTTGGGATCATTAAAGTAAAGTAGTAAATAATAAATGTTATCGCAGTGAATTAAAAACATAATATCCTGATGAAAATCGAATGCTAATAGCTTTTATTCTGAAAGAAAGTTTTTAAAGATATCTAAAATATTCACGGAAGAGAAAGAAGGATAGAAAGAGGATTGATTTTCTTAATATTTATATTTTATGTGCATATGTAGATGACAAATAGACAAATATCATTTATATAAGAAGGTATGTATAGCCATAAGCATGCATTATTTTTAAGTTAACAGATAATTTTTTAAAATAATTTCCAAAGAGAATAGAATTTGAAGACATATTTAAGAAAAGTTGTATATATATTTTTATTAATCTATAAAAACTGAGAGTTTCAGTGTAATATTCAGACTGGAGTCATTTTTGTGAGGATTTGAAAAGATGCTCAGAAGAAAAGAATGCAGGAAAGAAGAATCAGTTCTTAGTGGAATACACATTCACTTATTTTTCAAAATCCTGAATTTTAAAGCATCTTAAAAATTATAGTAGAATCATTTTTGTGTGTGGTACTGGGGATTGAACCCAAAGTCACGGAGGGCCTTATTAATTAGCTGAGGCTGGTCACGAACCTTCGATCCTCCTGTCTCAGCCTTCCAAGTACTTGGACTTCAAGAGTGTACCACCATGCCTCGGCTTTACAATCATTTTAATATTTATCAAAATGAAGAACATTTTGTAATATGAAAAACAAGGAAATATTTAGAAGTATTAAATCTTTTAAAGTTAAAGGGGGATTAAAATTTACACATAATAACTGCATAGCTGTCAATATTATGATAAATCCTGTATAATTAATCTATTAAGGCTATACAAGAAATGGTAGACTAAGACATAGCACAACTGTTATGGTTATTAATTTTTGTTCTGTGATAGTGAATTACATCAGGAAATTATTACTTCTTACATGAAAATTATTAAAACTTTAAGAGAAAGATTTAAATGATATCTATGTATCATACAATTAGAATTCAGCTTCATAATATCAGTTAGACTGCAAAACTAAGTGTTAAATAAAGAGAACATACTAAGACAATCATGTGGGGCCAGTCCAGTGTGCCGAATACACAGTCTACAACTTGAATTGAAAGAGATATATGCTGGCAGGACATTTATGATACCACAAACACTTTGTAAAACCTTATAAAATAATAAAAAAATCATACTACTAGGTCTCAGGAATTCATATCAGAATATAAAATAATTTTCAACTTCTGTACTGGAAAATCAAATGAATGCTCAATAATTAAGAGTGCAATATTTAAAATTCTTCTTTTATCAGTTCTGTCTTCTGTTTTTTATTTATGAAACCCTTATTAAGCCTCAGTACTGGCATATACAAACTAGAGAAAAAGTCCTTGCATACTAGAGGAATAATTGATGCTTTAAGAAATAGCTTTTTTGAAATGACTGGTTTTCTCAATAAAATTACAACAAACAATTTGGATTAGATAACTTTTCTCTTCTCTTCTCTTCTCTTCTCTTCTCTTCTCTTCTCTTCTCTCTCTCCTCTGTGTGTGTGTATACATATATATGTATTTGTTATAGATATGTTTTTTGGAATGTATTTTATCACATATAAATATATCATGTATTTTCTTTATACTATTTATACATATATAAATACACATATTATATCTATTGCTAGAACATTAATTTTGAATATATGCTCAAGACTTCATGTCTCATATTATCAGAACCAACAGAGTAGGAGAGATAACCTCTCAATATCTTGCCTACCAGTAGGAACAGGCACATTTGGATAATTATCATATACAACAATATTTTAAAATATTATCTCATATAGCAACTTGAATGCTTGGGGTCTTTTGACAATCACTAGATTTCAGAATAATTATCTAAATACCTAGTGATGGAAAGGTAACAATAAATTTTTGAGGTCTGCCCTTTTCAAATACATTGTTAGGAAATGAGGTTTCAGGTTTCAATTTTTTTTTCCTTCAAAAAGAGGGTTGCAATCCCCATCCTTATGTCATTCTACAAAGGTTATGTTAAGGTTAATTGGCATTTTAAAATAAACATTTGAAGAGTATTGGACTTGTAGCATGAGAAATATATTCAACTTTGCAGTCCTAACAGTACTACATAAGAAACTGTTTCCTACTTTCTAGGAGGCATTCAGCAAGATGTGATATATATACCTGTTTGTGAAATAATACTGGCCTACAAAAATAGTAAGCTTGATGGCATGCAGGGCCTGCCAAAATCATGGATGAAATGAGTAGAGTTTATGAACATTAATCACGCATTCAGCAAATGATTTAAATAATCACTATTTATTTTTTTATTTGTTTGTTTGTTTATTTATTTATTTATTATGGCACTAGGGATTGCAACCAGGAGCATTCTACCACCAACCTATACCCTCTATTTTATATTTGTTTTGAAACAGGATATTGCTAGGTTGATAAGAGCATAACTATTTGCTGAGGCTATCCTCAAACCTGTGATCCTCCTGGCTCAGCTTCCCAAGTACTGGGATTACAGGTGTGTGCCACCCACAACTAGCTAAATAAACAGTTTTAATCTTCACAATTACTTTTCATGGAATCTTCACCCTACCTACTACTTCCACCTAAAAAAGAATTTAAAATAATAAAAAACAAAGTTTTCTTTTATTCTACATTCCTATAAATTCATTCTGTAGCAAATCATGCTTTAAACTATGGTGCTGTTTACAATCTTTTACCTAATCAAGAGAAAATATTTACTGGTTTTATGAAGAAATATTAATAGGTTTGCATATGAATTCTAAAGTAGTCTACAGTCTACATGCTGCAGCACTCTGAAAACTTAAAAGCACATTTCAAACCATATCTGGTCCTATCAGGTTGGTAAATACAGTGGACTTTATATGCATGTTTTCTCCCCACATTGTTATTGTCATGCACACTTAGATTGTAAGATGGCAGGTCAACTTACCAGTTAGTGCCTGTTTGTTTCTACTTAAAAATACAGAGACAATAATTAATCATATTCAATACCATCAGCAGTAACAGGAGCAGCAACTACAAGAAAGATGATTCTCACTCACTTCAGTGCTCATAAATGTCATGACCTTAGAGATTGCCTTTTGATGAACCAGAGAGTAATTTACCTCTTTTCAGTTGTGCATTTCTGACAGTTGATGTTTTCAGGAAAGCTGCTTCTATATTCTTCTTCTGTTTCATCCCCTTTCCCATGGAAGAGAACTATAGTTGCCTTGCAAAGCCAAGAAGCAGCTTCAGCTCGAATGAGTAGCAGGTGATCCTGTCAGGTTTAGCTGGGCTTCCCTGGAGCAGCTGGTTGCCTTTATCCAGCAGATGCTGTAAATTACACGATTCCCCTTGGCTTTTTATTAGGAAAACTTGGTTTTGAAAATACTTAGAGAAAAATTTGTGTCCAATATAGCAAGTGTATGTAATATGTTTAGCAGATTTCTGGAAGTATTAATTTGATAGAGTTTTATTTAATAACTTTCCCTTGTCAATTATTTTCTAAATATATATATATGGAGAGAGAGAGAGAGAGAGAGAGAGAGAGAGAGAGAGAGAATTTATCATGTGTCTAGCAAATGATTAAAGTAATTAGATTTTAACCTTCACAACTATTCTGCATGAAAGGTTCACATAAAGATCCCATATCTACTACTCCAAGCTTAAAAATATATCATATATATATAATATATAAATATATATGTCATGCTTAATGATATATCATATATATTATATATATATATATTTGTCATGCTTAATGATATGGAATTTCATAAGCTATCTCAGACATTTTGTTGGAGTAAAGTAAGAAGTGTTCAAAATACTTCACCTGCAACATGTGTCACTTGGTGTATTTCCTTCCACATCCCACCCCACTCCCTCCTCCCCTCTCTGGAATTTAAATGTTGAAATACAGAGAGCTTCATTCTGGGCCTACCTCTACTGTTTTTAATATGCTATTATTTGCAGTCTCCTCTAGCTTCCCAAACATTAAAGGCCATCTATGTGATAAAACCTAAAATTTCATCTGCAGGACTATCCTGTACCTTGAGTTCTAGGCACATGTGTAAGATGTAGGTACTAAAATTTAGTGCACCCTCCGGATGTATAATTATACACTTAGTAAGCTGTCATGCATACTCCTTTGAAAACTTCACCTCATTAATGTATTCTTCCCCAATTAGCTACATTCTAATGGATGGCACCACCCTTCACTTTGTTACTGAATCTTCATATCTCAGAATCATCCTGAATTATTTTCATTCCCACATCTATTTCATTAGTAAATCCTGCCACCTCTCTTTCCAAAATAAAACTTGATTTTGCCATGTCACTTTCATCTCCAGAGACGCTCTCCTGGTCCTGCTTGTGTCTACTTTCCCAGCTGGACTCCAGGGTTTCACATGGTTCCTTAGAATACATTTCCATTTTAATAGCCAGTGTGATAATTCAGAAATGCAAGTTGCATCATGAAATTTTCTTACTGAAAAATCTCCACTGACTTCTCTTAGCATGTAAAAGGAAGTACATTCTCCTTTCCACACCATCCATTTTTAGCTTCCTGCACAACTGTGCACCCTAATTGCTTTGCTCTCTTTTCTCACATCATCATATATCTGTGTCTATATTATCATTTAGTCTGCAATTCAGAGCTTCCTTGGCAATGGCCAGGATGGCAGTGAAATTTCAAGTAAGCCCCAAAGTGAATCGAGAAATAAAGATTGTATAATTATGTCCATAAATAAATTTTACCTTTTTTATCTTTAGGGGAATCTTAAACAATTTGGCCTAAAGCAATGGGATACACAAGAGAGTCTGTGGTCCCAGCCACCTCTGACTTGATAGAATCTTTCTTCACTTGAGCTCCTACAACACTGAATTTCAGGGGATTTTCTGTTAGTCATCTACTTTCATATCATTCAGTTTGCAGCTCAATTAATTTGCATGCATTTTAAATTATTTGACAGTAAAATGAGGTGAAAATAAACTCAGTTAAATGCAATTCATCATTCTTTCTAATCCCCAAATCTTCAGCTTTCAAAAATAGCATAAACCGGGTGTGATGGTGCACACTTTTAATCTCAGTACTTGGGAGGCCGAGACAGGAGGGTCACAGATTCAAAGCCGGTCTCAGCAACTTAGCAAGTCCCTCAGCAATGTTTCAATGTAAAAAATAGAAAAATAGGGCTGGGGGTGTAGTTCAGGGGTAGAATGCCCCTGTGTTTAATTCTCAGTAACACATGCACAAAAACAGACACACACAGAGATTAGCACACCCTGTTTTATATGAGATGAGTCTATCAAAAGGAGAGACCAGGCCTTAGGTATCCCTGAACACACAAGTTTACATTCTCCACCAACCAACTTTTTCATTCACATTTATTTCAGTTACCTGATAACATTTATTACTATCTGAACACAGATAATTTGCTTATTTGTCTGTCTGCTCTCTTTCCATCTGACAAATTTGGGGTCTATTAAAATAGATTGATATTTCTTACTCACTTTACACTCCAAATAACTGGCACAGAGTAGATGCTCACTAATACATCCTACTGAATAAATCAATGAAGCTACATTCATATCAACTTGCAGAGGTTTTCAGTTAATTGGTATTCTTGGCTAATATATAAAAATGATAAAATATTTAATGCTGTATAATATGATAATTACTTATTCATCTTCTATCCACTTTCTGTAGCCTATTTACAATTTTATTCACCTGAATTCATTACACTGATTAATGTACTTGTAGTGAAATAGGTCTCCATGGATGAATAAATTTCATACCAGTTATCATAATTAGGAACTATAATTGGATCATAAAATTATTATTTATGCAGACAGATATATTTGGACAACACACTCTTAAACCAAAATAACAAAAAGATTGAAGAAGTAAATAAATGACATAAATGTGCCATTTTCATAAAACATGGATTATTTGCATAAATCCATGCCATGTCATTGGGATAAATCAAAACATAAAAAAGTATTACTGTTTATAACTGAAGAATGAAACATATGTCCATATTTTAAACTCAAATGATCAATAAAAAGGGAATTTTTTATTTTTTATTCAATTTATTTTATACTTTTATTGGTTCATCATAATTATACATCATAGTGAGCTTCAAAGTGATACATTCATATATGCACACATCACTTGATGTGTTTTTTTTTTTGTGCATCTCACTGGCTCTCCCTCCCTCCTCCTCATATATATTAGTAAGACTGGTAGTCTATATGATCATAAAATTATTTAAACTGTTTTCTTCAGTTCTCCTTTTTTTCCCTCCTCACTACTCTCCCTCAATCCCCTTTCACTTTTCTACTGTCTCTCATTTATCTGAAGTCTCTTTTATTTCTTATTTTCTCTCTAGCTTCCACATTTGAGAGAAAAGGGCACTCATCAAGAAAATAAATAATAATGAATGCTGGTGAGGGTATGAGGAAATAGAAACTCAAGTAGTATAGCCATTATGAAGAACAGTATGGAGATCCCTCAAAACACTAGGCATAAAACCACTATATGACCCACCTATACCGCTTCTCAGTATCTTAAAATAATTAAAGTTAGTCTACTCTATTAATACATTCATCTACATCTTTATAGCAGCACAATTCACAGTAGCCAAATTATTGCACCAGCCTAGTTGTTCATCAACAAATGAATGGTTAAAGAAAATGTGATAAATACTCAGAATGGAAATTTATTCAGCTAAATGAAGAGCAAACTTATATCACTTGCAGGAAAATGAATGAAACTAGAGAATATTATGCTAAGTGAGATGAGCCATCTTCAGAGAGTGAAGTGAAACAGTTTAAAAACACTTATTAAAGAACTTTAATCAAAGCCAAGTGGATTTTTTCTATTTATAACATTTCCATAAAGCATCTAAATTCATTTTAATTAAACACCTTTGCAGCAGTAAGTATTATTATTCTCAAGTTTTGTTTTTTATTGGACAATTTAGTTAATCCTCAAGACAATTCTATGCCTGGTGACACATCCAAATTTGATCTCAAGTCTATTGGTTTGGCTCTCTGCTGCCTCCCATGGCCTATGACATTGCAGTCAATGAAACTTATACTTAAGTGGTCCATCCACAGTTGTAAGATGACTACTCTTAGTTATACTTTAGCATGAATTCATAAAGATTTTCCCAATCTCAATTCTGATATTTTTGAAGACAACTTCCTGGTTATGCTCATATTTAGCTCTTTTTTCATGAATTATGTTCAGCATTATTTTTAGATACTTACAAGATGTTTTGCAATTAGTTCATCATGGAACATGCTGTACCAGCAGCATGCAGCTATTCCAAATTTTGTTGTAAGATTATGATTATATCCCGCTAACTTGCTCACCTGTGGTTTTGGATTCCCAGCAACATGTAATTTCACAGGAAGAATAACTTACAACTTAATGTGACGTTTGAAACCATATTTTAGAATAGATTAATAACTACAGTAGGTCAGGTAATCACTGAGTAACCATTTCTGTCATTTGAGCTATTCTATATCATTCCTAAAACATAAAATGATCGTGCCATATAAGATGTATATATTTCACAAATAAAATGATGTTTCACAAGTAGAGTTTCACAAATAGAATTTCACAAACAGAATTATGTTCTGTACCTCTGACTCACTTATATTGAGTATATTATTTCTCAAGAAAATATTCATATAATATAAATCTGGGATAATTGTCTTTTAAAAAGTTTAAAAATTAAAAAATGTCTTTTAAAAAGTTTATCCTTCCTACTATTATCTGGAAATTTAAGATACATTACTTAACACTATTAACTCATACTGCCTGCACTTTTAAAAACTATTTTATTGAATTTAGTATAAGTATAGAAAAATGTATGGATCATGAATGGACTTTTTATTGAATTACCACACAATAAACAAAATCATGTAACCATCACCAGGTGGTCAAGAAATTGAACATTCCCAGAATGCATGCCCCCTTCAGATAATGAGTGTTTCATTTTTGCCCCAAAGAAAACATCCCTTTGAATTTTAAAACTATTTTAATTGTACAAATCTATGCAGCATAGCATACAGTTAGATACATTTATACAATGTCCAACGATCAAATCAAGATGACGAACATTTCAACCTTACTAAACAGTTTCAAAAGCTTTTGATTTATATGTAATAGTGCATGTTTATATGTCATAGTGTAGTATTTTAGTACATGTATAAAATATGTAGTGATCAAATCAAAACAATTATTCTTTATATCTCCCTATCATTACTATATGTTTAGAGACTTCCAACTCTTTTTTCCAGTTATTTGTAAAGTATACAACAGGTTACTGTGAACTGGCCACCTCACTGTACTGTCGAATGCTACAACTTATTACTTCTATCTAACTGTTTTTGGGGTCCCTTTATCCATTCTTCCCTCTTCACTTCCCCCATACTCTCCTCCAGCCTCTAGAAATCACAATTACACATTCAGATTGACTCTTTTAAATGTCCCTATAGGAGAAAGAACATGTGGCATTTGTCTTAAATCACTGCAACATTTCTGGCTTTGAAATTTATATACATCTAAACATAAAATATGTATTATTTTGTGTCTAGTGGTTTTTGCTCTAAATTATGTTTTTGAAATTTGTCCTCATTCTTGTGCACAGCAGTAACATTTTATTTCATTAATATAATCCAATTGATTTATCCTCACTAGTGTTGATGGACATTTGGGCTGTTTGCTACTTTGGGCTATTAAAAATAATATTCAATGAATATAATGAATATAATAATATATAAATATAATGAATATAAATATGCATAAAATTTTTATTGCTTGTGTATGCACTCCAATTTTGCAAAAATCTAGGCATGCATTGCTGAATCACAGAGCATGTATATGTTTAAATATATGGATGATTTCACAATTTAAAAAAAGTAATTGCATAAATTTAGTTTCTCAATAGTCTTATGCAAGCCAGGCGTGGTGGTGCACGCTTATAATCCCAGTACTTGGGAGACTGAAACAGGAGGATCACAGGTTCACAGCCAGCCTCAGCTACTTAGTGAGGCCCTCTACAACTAGTGAGACCCTGTTTCAAAATAATAGAATGTCCCTGGGTTTAATCCCCAGTGCCCCCCCCCACACACACTTATGTGTGTGTCACAGGGGATTGTATATAATGCATAACATCTTATGCATTATATAATTATATTTTGGTAAACAAATAACTGCAAATACTAGAGTGGTCTCATAAAGTTTTCAGAAAACTGAAAAGTTCCCATCATACAATGATATAATAGCTATCATAATATCATAATGCAACACATTGCCTATTTGTGGTGATACTGGTGTAAACCTGCTATGCTTCCAGATGCCTCAAATATATAACACATTTGTACAATAATGTACAGCATATAACACTTGATAATGATAATAAATGGCGATATCACTGGCTTATGTACATACTATTTTATACTTTGCGTATGTGCGGTCCTGTAGATTGAAACCAGGTGCATTCTGCCTCCAAGCTACACTCTGGCTCATTTTTGTGTTTTGTTTTGATACAGGGTCTCACTAGGTTGCTGAAAGTCTCACTAAGTTGCTGAGGCTGATCTCAAACTTGAGGCAATCTTCTGTTTCAGCCTCCCAAGTACTAGTCTTACAGGCATGAGCCACAACACGAGGCTTACTATTCTATACCTTTTAGATTGTATTTCTTCTACTTATTAAAAGTTTATTATAAGACAATGTACTGTGTGTTCCAGTAGACGCCTTATACATCTTGTGTTTTTCATGTTTCTTGATTATATCATGCCAGCAGACCTAGTGATTAGCTCATATCCCCTAAGTTTGTGTAAAAATACTCTATGATATTCACATAATAATGAAACTGTTTCATGTTGCATTCCTATCAATATAACTCCATCATTAAGTGATAAATGATTCTATAAGGATTCTGACTATTCCACATCTCAGGAATAATTTTCATTGTCCTTTGTAATTTAGTCCTTCTGTCAAACTTATGCTTACTGTAGCATTGAAAAACTTAGAAAAGTTTGCTATTGCTTTGTAAAAACTTAATGTGATCTAAATATATTTTTATACCAGAATGACTAAAATAAAACACTATGTAAGTAGGAAATGCCACATTTGAATATCATTAAATAAACTATTAAAATATAGTTTATACTTATAGAAAAATGATAAAGATCTTACAGAATTCCAATATATTCTATGTCCAGTTTCCCCTACTATTAACATTTTATAGTAGTATGGTGATATCAAAATTAATAGATCAATAATGATATAACATTTCAATTGCATCATACTTTATTTAGATTTCCTTAATTTTTATCTAATGTCATTCTTCTGTACTAGGATCCAATCCAGGATACCACTTTATATTTAGTTTGGTATTCTTAGGTTCTTCTTGTCTGTGACATTTTCTCATGCTTCTCTAGCTTTATGTAATCTTATAAGTTTGAAAAGTATTCATCAAGTATTTTGTAGACCATTCTTCATTTGGGATTTGTCTGATGTTTTCCTCATGACTATATTGAAATATAGTTACATATCTTGTTCTAAATTTTTGAATAGGGTCAAATCCACCTGTGTAATCCCCCACCTAGGCCTGTCTGTCTAGGTAATAACAGCATGAGGGATAAGAGACTCCATGAGTAACACTAGCAAAGGGCACGATAGCTTCTGCATAATTCTTGCATGGATCATACTAAGAACCACCATGGGAAGGTTGTGAGGAAAAAGCCAATGTTAAAATAGAAATGCTTTATAACATCAGCTGAAGTACACTCTTAATAGAGGACCTAATAAATAGAATTTGGGAATTTGGACCAGTACTGAAAAACATACCAAAATAAAATATTACATAATGATTCCTCTGAGAGAGATGCACCAAATTCTCTAAAAAGTTCGCCTGTATAAGCAAAGGATCTGGTGCAATGTAAGAGAGAGCAAAAGATCTGAGAGATATTTTGTATTATGAACTCCCCTGTGTCTTATTTGTGCCAGTTTCTGACTGGAAGTGCCAAAATTTATGCAAACAATCTTGGTTTTTGGAGAGCTTCCTGGAAAAAGTTATCAGTATCCCTCTCAGTAATCAAGTCGGGATTCTCCAACTCTTTTTAGGAGGGTTACAAGCTGTTAGCAAAGAAATTAACCCTCGATATCACTAGGGGAGAATTCAGACCTTAGAGAGCACACATTGTATTCCATTGTACTATTGTTCAATATTTAAAACCCAGCATTCCTGTATCCCTCTAGATGAAGAGCATCTTTAACTGACCTGAAAATCACTTCTAAATACATGTTGACAAATCATTTTCTTTCTTTCTTTTTTTTGACAAATCATTTTCTAAGAATCATTTAATAAGAGTAAAAGAGAATAGGGTAAATGCCAAAGAAGGAGTTGGTGAGATTCCTCAGCACTTCATACAGCGTAGAATTTTCAGCAATGAAAAGTCCTGAGGAAGGAGCACTGCTCCCTTTGCTCTCTTCCATATGTGGGCTCAGAACTGCTCTTCTGATCTCCTCCATCCGCATCCAGCACCTTCTCCTGAGCTTCCCTATGTGATCTACTCTTTCACTTACAGAGCATAGACTGGATTCCCATGTAAGAAATTCTTATTGTGGTCACATGACATCTTTCAGACCATCCTTATGATATTCTATTTTGGATCTGCAAAAGGCTAGAGAAAATTTTATTTTTAATATAATTGGATCGATGGATTATAATTATACATCATATTGAATTTAAATATATAAACACACGTGTACATAGCACTGGTGTGATTCCCTCTAGATCCTCTCCCCTACACACACACACACACACACACACACACACACACACACACACACACACACTGTGCTCATCTGTAAATACTAATGATAACTTAATATATACGTATAACATTATTTTAATTGTTTTTTTATCAAGCCTCCTTTTTCCCCTCCCCACCTGCCTTCCCTAATCATGCTGCACTATTTTAGTGGTCTCTCTCCTCATTAATCTGAAGTCACTTTTGTTTTTGTATTTTCTCTCCAATTTCCACATATGAAAGAAAACATGAGACCTTTGACTGTCTGAGACTGGCTAATCTCACTTATCATAATATACTCTAGTTCCTTTCATATTCCTGCAAATTGCATAATTTTGTTCTTCATGACTGAGTAAAATTCAATTATGTGTATGTACTATGTTTTTTATGTGTTTTAATATCTCACATTTACTTAATCTATTCATCTGTTAATGGACACCTATGTTGACCATCATTGACCATACTATTAAAAGTGATCTTTAGATTTAATGTAATCCCTATTAAAATACCAATGTCATTCTTCATGAAACTAGCAACAAGCAGTCTTAAAATTCATGTGGAAGAGCAAAATACTGAGAATGGGCAAAGTAATTCTGAGAAATAAGAACCATCCTGCAGGCATTACAATACCAGATTTCAAATTATACTACAGAGCTATAGTAACAAAAATGACATGGTGTTGACAAAAAAACAAAACAAAACAAAACAAAAACAAAAAAAGCAGACATATTGACCAATGGAATAGATGATAAAGAAACAAGTACTCACACTTAAAGCTAGTTGATTTCTGATGAAGATATCAAAAACATATCCTGGAGAAAAGACAGTCTTTAACAAATGCTATTGGGGAAACTAGATATACAATGTAGAAGAATGGAATTAGATGTCAGTCATTCCCCCTGCACAAGAGTCAACTTATGATGGATGGATCAAAGACCTAGAAATTAGATCAGAAACTTTGCAGTTACTAGAAGGAAACACAAGACCAACTCTGCAGCACAAAGGCATTGGTAGAGACTTCCTCAATAAGACCTCCAAAGCTCAGGAAATAAAACTGAGAATCAATAGATGACATGACATTAAATTACAAATCTTCTGCACAACAAGAAAAAAAGCAAAAGGTAGAATTTTTAGGGTAAAGTAATATGAGAACTTGCCTAGAACACCACAATCAATACAGTGGAAAATATTACCTGAAGATAATATTTTTACAAAATATTTTAGAATAAAATTATATTCAAGAGACATTCTTTCTTGTCATCCACTCTTGCTAAATTATTGATTTCATTTCCTGCCCACAGAGCAGCTGAGTGAAAAATGAAGAATGAAGTTAGTTAGCTTTCTCACTGCTCTCCGAGTGAACTACAAGAATGATAGTCTTCTATGCTTTGCATTTGATAACAGGTAAGTTTTAAAAATTCTTTGAGATAAAGTTATATTTGTGTGTGTGTGTGTGTGTGTGTGTGTGTGTGTGTGTGTAATTATAAGCTTACAACTTTTCAAAAGATTCAGAATTTTACCAAACATACTCAAAAATTATTTTTAGGCTGAGAAAGGAGGATCACAAGTTTGCAGCCAGCCTCTGCAACTTAACAAGGCCATCTGCAACTTAGTGAGACCCTGTTTTAAAATAAAAGAATAATAAGCCGGGCGTGGTGGCGCACGCTTGTAATCCCAGCATTCGGGAGGCTGAGACCAGAGGATCCGGGTTCGCGGCCAGCCTCAGCTATCTAGTGAGGCACTCCGCAACTTAGTGAGACTCGGTTTCAAAATAAAGAATAAAAAATAGGGCTGGGGGTGTAGCTCGGAGGTAGAATGCCCCTGAGTTCAATCCCCAGT